>VYZW01013216.1:103778-128646 GCA_013401315.1 Balaeniceps rex
TCCTGACATCTCCTGCTCACCACTCTCGCCCAATGAATCAAACTCCTTCATATTCTTCAGTTCTCCATATCTGGTCCCAAACCTCTGCTGCCTCAGCAACAGGAGACTCTCCTGGTTCTCTTGCTGAGGCCACCCTTGCTCCATCTGCCCTGGGTTACGGCTAATGACGACATCTTCACCTTTCCCTGGGCTAATGTCCTCGTCCTGGCGGCCTCTCCAGTCTGTCCTCTTATCTGGCCCTTTTTTCACAGAAGCAAATCTGTTTCTCTCTGACTTTGTGCAATTCCTGTCCTCCCAGTCTCCCAGTACAGAGGACCTCCCCAGGGTTTTGGTTGCTGCTGCTCTTCTCCATCAGTCCTGCCCAGTTCTGAAGCTGCTTGCGAGTGCATCCCCCATCCTGCTCATCCTGAGGCTCCTCCTTTGCCATGCTGACAAATGTATGCCACTCCTGGGAGGGTGCTTCATTTCATCTGCTGATCCAGTTAATCATGGTTAAAGAACTGTCTTTTTTCTTTTTTTTTTTTTCTCCTGATGATTTGCATGTCATCGACTTATGTTGGTATTTGCAATGTATGCATATTTAAAACAAATTTAGGGTTTTTTTTAATTAATTGTCTGGTTAAAGCCTGAATGCATGATGCTAGGCGGAGAGCAAAGCTCATCAGAACTGGTGAAGTAGCTCATCCCAAACCTGCTGCTGAAGCTGCTGTTCTGAAGAAATTTTTTTTTTCTTAGAAAAATTTTCTCTCTTATCTTAGTAAACTGTGTAAAAGAAACTTTATGGAGAGTGGTGTGCTCTGAGTACTATTTCAGTAAATTGGTGACAATACAGCCAGACTGTCCATTTGTCTAATGAATGCTGGTAGTAGGAGCTTATCTGACTTGTGTCTTTGGAGGAATTCATTGAAATGAAATGTATGTATTATGAAGATCCACACAATAAGTAAAAATTTTTGCCTCCATTGGCATGAATATCCAGGTGACCAACTGAAGTTCCAGAATTGTCAACAAATAGGGTATAGCAAAGAACTATTTTTCTATTTTTTTATTTCTAGATTTGTTACTGTAATTCCTTCAATCATGAAATAGATGTGTGCTGCAGCTTGGAAGCATCCTAAATATCCCTACTTGATCCATATGGCCTGGTGATGACTTCACCGTTAAAAGAAGCTGTTTCTCACACAGCTCTCCTAGAAGTCAAGGGTCAAAAAGCTATGTAGACAAGTGGTGACTGGCCACATTTAAGAAAATGTCACAGTGTCCTTTGAACCAGCATAGTTAATACTGTGTCAGAGTTTACAAATTTCCTGTTTTCAGTGCTTTGTAATTGTAACCTAATCTCATTTGGTTTGGAGGGGAGATTAAATCATTGCCAGGGACTAATTTTCGAAACCTGAAAGTACATGAAAAGTCAGCTGGTTTTGCTTGAAAGTGAAAATATAGAGTAGGCTTCTACTCTGAAGTGAAAATAGGATGACAAATATTACAGTATTCAGTGTAGTCACTGAAAAGCAGTTGTTCAACATACACTTCTCAAATGTTATTTTTTCTAGGTAAGGCAAAGACTTTGTAGAAAATCCATTTCTGTAATAATCCATTTCTATAATGCATTTCTCTAATACAAGAAGTATCACTTTTCTAAATCCTGAAAGTACCTTTCAACAATGCTTAAGCTAGTGCCTGTAAACTGAATTTATTTTTATAGCCATTTTATTATGGGATATGCACTTCTAGGAGTTATTATAAATTAAGTAAGATACTTGATGCCCAAATGGCTAACATACTGGCACCATTAATTTAGAATAAACAGATAACATTCAAAATTGAATCTGATAATCCTTCATTAGAGCTACATATGACTCTACTTAAGTATGTGTGAAGCTATTCTAACTTATTCTTACTCTGCTTTTTATACCTCATCATATTTCTGTCAAAGGGTACCTTTGCTCTACTTGGTAGGCATTTGAGATTAATTTCCTACATCTTGCGTTTTAAAGGTGGCTAATCTTGAAGACCAAAATATTTTTTGCCTGAGAAGGTGCTGTGGTTTGAAATGTTGCTCCTGCAAAAGCCTTCCCAGTGAAAGAACTGTTGGGGCGGTCTCAGTGGCTCCTTCTGCTCTTCCTTCCCTCTTGAGGTGAATCTCAAACCATTCAAGAGTTTATTGAAAATAGGGCACACAATCGGAGAGGGATGAAATGGAGCGTATATGCAGTGCACAGAATGCGCGAAGACACAAGACTAAATTATTAATTTCTCCCTATTTCCTAAAGAAACCCATTTCCCTATTACTGAAACTTTGTACGTTCATTGGTGTGAACCTAAGCTGACAGAAGGGTAGAGGTCTTGAGACATTTTTGTGTTGTGAAAATGAGCAAGACCCTACTAATGACTTAACTGAAGAAAAAGTGATTGTGGTCATTCCCTTCTTAGATATGAGAAAGATTATAAATGCTCTAACTGCAGGAAAGGCTTCAGTGAGAATTGGAGCTGTAGTGAGACAACTGAAAATCTTTTTTTTTGGTCCTTTTATTGTTGTTGTTTTTAAACCATGGGAATCCTTTAGTGCCTGAAAGTTTTATTAGTCTCCAGAAAACTGGTGTAGTCTGTAAAGCATACATTTCCCCACTCTTTGCCTCTAGTTTTCGTACACTAAGGGGTTATAGAGATGATACTACTTATACAGTCTCTTCCAGCTAACCTCCCCCACCTCTAAAGCATCACATTTCTTTTCAGAATTAAGCATCCTCAAGCTGGATCTAACCCATGTCCTAATCTCAGCGAGACCCTGCATAGCATCAATCTGCATCACCCGATGCAGATACGATTGTGGCTTCCATTTGAGTGTCACCCACATATGAAGAAGTCAGGATTGTCATATCTGGTCACTAATGCACTTAGTGTTATCATAGGCAGGGACAAAGCAAAGTACAGACCACGCCAGAGAGAGAAGATGAACTGTTGTTGATAAGAGGAAACAATTGCAGATAATATGAGTTTCAGATGTTTAGGAGTGAGGTCCCAAGTTTGTTCTTTCAGATGAGTTTGCACAGCAAAAGATGATATTGTCTATTGCAGAGCTTTTTCTCCTTCCAGTAACAGATTTAAACAGTCCCTTGTTTAAATCTGTTACTGGAAGGAGAAAAAGTTACTGGAAGGAGAAAAAAACTCAATCTGTGCACTAAAAGGAAGGGTCTTTCCTACAGCTGCTCCTGCGGTAGGAAATAGGGATTCCCTTCCTAGCAGCATGCTGCATACGTTGTATGTATTTTTGTTCAACGTTAATTGTCACTTCTGTTAGTCACTTCTGTCAGTCATCTCAGATATTTCTAGCCATTTTTCTGAAAGACACAGGCAGAGCTCTTTTCCTCAGGAATAGTTTCCACACAAGGATTTTCCTCCACTTCTTTTTTTTTTGAAAGGCGGTTTTTGAAACCGGGGCTTATGATAGGGCAACTCTGCTGTCTGAAATCTTATGATTGTGCAACTAATCCACTGACTTATAAATCACATCTACGAGATGTATTTATACATTATAGGTCATACTGCAAGTTACTCTGCTTTAAGAATGATCATGCAATCTAAGTAGTAGGCTCAGGAATTCCCTGCACACTATCCAGGTTACTGGCCTTGCATTTGCATTGCTAGACCAGCTCTTGCCACTTCATGGTCATCCAAGCCCAAATCTTGTTGTGGCACGCAGTTAAATAGCATGAAGTGGTGAAGTAGACCAACAAGCAAATACTAACAATGCTGTATGCTGTTGCAAGGTGTAACAAATCTGTCATATTACTGTACAAGTAAGCTATAAAATAAAATAAAGTCTCCAGGGACACGTCTCTGGTGTGGAAGTCCTCACATGGGACATGCTTAGTCAGAGCTCACCACAAATTGCCAAGAGCAGGGTTAGGCTGTGAGCTGGTGGTGCGTCTGTCGGCCCGGGTGTGTGCCTGTCCAGCACTGTGTGCATGTAAAAGAAGCAAACGTAAGAATTCTTCGGAAAAGAGCAACTTGAGCATTTGTAGACCAGTTTGGTTTGTCCTTGAGCTTTTCACTGCCAGCAGTACCTTTAGGTCAAATTTTTACTGCCAGCAGTATTTTCTGGTCAGAAATAATCAAAAGCTTTCTGTGCCTTTACACTTGTTTGTTAGACCCTATTTGAAGTTTGCTGGTGATTCAATTATTTAAGATGTTTCAGGACAGGTTGTATGCATATTAGAAGTAGCACTCGAAATTGAAAGGACCAAAAGAGTTTACGAGGCGGGAAAAATAGTATGTAAGTCAAGGTTCCTTCTGACTTGTACATGAGAATGAATGCTTCCATGCGGTATTTGAAATGAGTCACCATTGTTGAGAGAAAATAAAGCATTTTTAATGTGTTTTGTTTCTTGTTAAAGGAATACACATTTTTCTGGATAAGAATGAAATATTGCAATACCTATAATTTTTTATGTTACATTATTCGTCTACAAAGAAATAAAAATTCTGGAAATAATACATTTGAGGTTTTGCAAAGATGAAATTCAGATGCTTTCTTCTTTACAAAATGGTGACACATAGCCATCTAAAAGGAAGGAAGGATGTGAAAAATAGGACCAAAGGAAGAAGGCTGCTGTCCTAATGAGTATAGCAGAATCTTCTGTGGTACTAATTGCCTAATGTTTCCATCTTCTCACAGATGCTATTTTTATATAGAGTTTTTCCAAGGGATGAAATGGTGATTCCATGATCTAAAAAGTGATACGAGTTGCTGTTACATCAGGCCTTGATTTGAGTAGTGTAAAAGCATTCATATTTTTGATATGTGGACATTTCAAGAAGACTATTTCAATACATTCTATGATGACCTGCTCCTGAGCTAAAACCAGAATTTTTTTTGCAGTTAAAATAACTGTCTTTACCCAAGCAACGCTTAACTTTGGTTGTGATATTTTGGATCTTTTCAGAAAATCTGCTGAGTGTGGAGACATGAGCTGGCTTCATAACATGCTGGTTTTAAGAGAGAATGTAAAATTTAGAGAATTTGTGGTGTTCTTGTTTTATTTTGTCCAGTCAGAGTGCCTCTTCAATTCTTAAAGCTCTCTGACTTGGAAAATTAGACAAAATCTAATCATATTTACTAAATAAGTGGATGCCCAAAGTTGCGCTCGTATAGCCAAATCTAAATGAGTAACAAGATTTTTCAAAATCGCTGGGTACTGTGGAGTTTCTGATCATATTGTTAGGTGATGTGATGGGTGCAGCACTCTGTTGAAAGAATCTGCTGCGATGGTTTGGATCTGTGCAGTGCTCTGCAATTTTGAAAATTATGAAGCTTATTTTGATTTGTACAGAGGAAATAATAATAATAATGTTAATCCTGTTGCTAAACTAAGCTTTGCAGGTGTTTTTTCCAGTAGTGTTTCTCATAGCTTTTATTTTTTACACTGGGATGCTCTAAGTGTTGCCCCTCTCCAGCAATATTCTCATTTAGTTGCTCAAAACTCGTTGGATGTTCAGAACCTCTTGGCCTTGGACCTCTTGTTCAGACTCACATGGCCTATTTGGCATCACTCTTGTCTCTTTTTTGAAGGAATTGTGGGAAGGAGTCAGATACTATGGGTGCATATCAAAGAAAAAAAACAGACGTCTCTTCTTTCAGTCTGGGTGCATTTTCTGTTTTGGCAAACAGTATCCATCCTCAAAGCCATTCTGCTGCTGCGTACACTTTGTAAATCACTGTGGGGTATGTTCCTTCTGGGAGATGCTGTGGCACGAGTATGTTTGTGACTACAGACGCTTGGATTCTGAATTCTGTTGAAGTCCATTGATTAGAAATTAGTTCTATTTTTTTTTTTTAGTTG
The DNA here is from genome assembly GCA_013401315.1 of Balaeniceps rex. Lineage (NCBI taxonomy): Eukaryota > Metazoa > Chordata > Aves > Pelecaniformes > Balaenicipitidae > Balaeniceps > Balaeniceps rex. Next base: position 109,622 of record VYZW01013216.1, read on the forward strand.
CAGTTGAAAGGAAAGCCAGAAAGAATAAAATTGCAATGTATGACCTTAACTGTGCTCCTGTGGAGATGCCTGCAGGTTCTGGAATCCGAATGTCCTTCTCTTCCTCCTCCTCCTCCCCCTTGGGACAACCTGCTGCTGTTCTTCATGCCCTTGTACTTGTCAACCAGAACCCCTAATCCCACATCTCACTGCCTTTTCCTGCTTTCCTCTCTCCACTCTGAGTGCTCTGAGTAGTGCCAGCCTAGGGTGATGCTCAAGACATCATGCTTCATGAAGAAATGAAGGAAGGGTTAAGTACAAGAGTCTATCAGGGTGGTTTGGGGATGTGGACTGCTGGGGAAATAGGCTGAGCTTACCTGGCTGGTTTTTGTAGGTGAGAGCGCTTTTGCTCCACGTTTCCTGGGCTTCCAGTTTTGTTTGCATGTGACAATAGGCATGTAAACTCTTCAATTTCTGATGACTCTGAGACCTACTGAAAGTTGAGTAGTTTAATTATTAAAATCCTTTTAAATAAAGTAACTTCTGTTTCTTTCTGGCTCTATATATGACTTCGATTTTTATCTTTATCTTAATAGGGTACTTTTCAAAACCAAATTATTTTGCTTGAAGGTCAAATAAACTGTTAGAGACAGGGAACAATAAATATTGTAAAAAAGTAATATAAATAAATATCTCCTTTAAATCGAGCACCAGTGAAATTAGGGGACTAATTCCCTTATAAAACTTTTGCTTACATTAAGTCTGGTTAAAATATGCTAATGGTAAATCAAACAGACTGAATCTACCCTAAAAGCTTGAATTATTTCATATTTGACTTTTTTTTTTCTGTTTCAACTTCTGAATTACATCAGCTAGAAAAATAATCCATGAGCAAATCCAAATGGAGTTACCATCATCCCTGTGCAAGAAATGTGAGGTAGGCCCAAAGCAAGTGTGATTTTGGCTTAAAAAGTATGGGTTTTAATAATTACCCTGCAGTTTCCTTGAAATTTATCTACTATTTTTGATCTTTAGTTTGCAGATTTCCATTCTATGAGACAGCCAAGAGGATGAGAATTTTTAAATAAAAAAAAAAACCCTAGAAATTTTTCATAAACCTCACATAACTCCCATGTAAAGCAGAGTGCCAAAATTGAAAGGACCCCTGGTAGTCATGAATACTTGCAACACATCTGGTAGTCACAAGTTTAAGGCTATGTGTAGGCAGCATTAATGACCTTTTGGTTAATGAGCCACTTTTAATAAGTAGATGTAGTGATTTTGATCACTTCGGTCTTCTTTAACATTTCACACAGTGCATATATGAGATTTAAAAAAAAAGTGTTATTTAGATGTGTGGTTAAAAGTGTGGTCTGTTCTAGGGAGCGATTAGGGAATACATCTGGCGCATTAAAGATGTTGCCATGAGAATGACATGTTCTGAACTTTGAGTTTTAATATGACTTTTGCAGATGTGCTGGCATTGAAAGGCGGTCTCGTGATGTGAGTTTGGGTGGTTTTGCTTACATTTATCACTTTTATTCCTGTTTTTTTGAAGACACTTGTTACTCAGAATTGTCAATATTTGCATTTCTTATTGTAGCGGAATTGTTAAGCTGAACATTTTTTCATTCATGAATCTACTCAGAATGTTCTGAAACAGCTAGACTAATTTATAGTTTGCAAACAGCTATAATTCTAGTGAAATGCTTGTCAGTTAGGACTGTGTGAGTCTTCACATTTCTTTTGTGCATGACTTGAGGTAATTTTCATTACCTGAGGATAATTTTCTTGGATTTATGCTTGTATGTTAGTGCTGGGAACATACTGCAGATCACAAGGATGTATACTTAAGAATGCAGGAGAATTAGAAATTTTAAATTTCTTTAGCAAGGTTACAAACTGTGTGTACTGCTAGATGTACTCTGGATAACACGTCTTTCAGAGGTGTTCACAGTCTGGGAAGGCTCTAGGAAAGAGCATTTGGAAGCTTCTTTTCAACATTTGTCTACGTTCCCTGAAATTTGCGTCTTACGGCGTGAAGCCATGTTGGTAGTGCCACAATGTGTGGTCATTTTTGACTAATAAGGAGCCTGGCTAAGCTTGCAGTCACATTACAAATAACTGCTGTTGTGAATTCAGCTAATATCCATAATGATATGAAGTTGGTCAGCCTATTCTGAAAAAAAAAAAGAGGACACAATATCTTACAAACCAATATGGAAGGAGTTTATTAAACAGAAGTCGTACCGGTGTAGAAAATGGAAAGTAACTATCAAATTTATTTGATAAGTTAAACTATCATATTTATTGAAGAAGAATTTAGACCAGTATAACTTTAGAGATACTTTGAACCTCACTAATGCCAATAAAAATGAAAGTATCTTTGTTAGCAAGTGGAAGTTATACTATTGGAGAAGGGAATATGATAAGTATTTCATTTTAAAGGTAAACTCTGGGGATCTCCATCATTTTCTGGCATAATAGAGTGCAGTAGCTCATAAATATATCAGTTTACCAATTTATCTCAGTGCCTGATAAAATGATACGTGCCTTTGATAATTAAAGTACTTGTGAAGCCTATGTCAATCTTAAACCCCCCACATCAGACTGTTCCTAGACAGTTCACCTGTGGTCCTGCTTGCATCATCTTGCCCCTCCACTGTGGCACCATTTTTTTGATTGACCCCAGCATGAAGGTAGTTCAATAAGCTAAAATGGCCCATTAAAAAAACTGGGGAAAAAAAGTCCCTGTATTTAGTCCTCATGTAGTTTAATCCCAGGATGGGTTTGATGTGTGCCAGTGGCAGCACAAGATTAGGGGTAGGGCTGCGGAAGGGAGAGGACAAACCTGTGGCAGGTCCCACCAAGACTGGGCTCTGTGGCTTTTTACCTGTTGTGAACCAGCCCTTCAGTGAGTGGCAGGAGGAGTAGCCTTCGTTGTGTCCTTCATCTTGCCCTCTGGGTGCCTTGAGCCTCTTATTGGCAGGATATCTTTTGGAAGAGCTCTGAAATTGATACTCAGCCCTCTTCTATAATAACCCATGTTTATTGATTTCAGAAAATTTTGATTATTTTTTTGACAAAGAATGAAATCTTTAGTGTTTCGTATTAAGCTTTTACTGGATGGATGAGCTTATTCTGGTGTATTTGGTTTTTAATTCTAAATAGCAAGCAAGGGCATTGAGGCCTATTTGTGTCTGCTTGCTTGTTATTAATAAGTAAGTGGAAGAAATCTTATAGCTGAACATTATCTGGCTGCTTCTTACTGTTTTTAAATAAACTGCTCACAAAATATTTACAGCTATATCTCAATGTTCATCAATGTTTGCACTTCTGCTGACCTCTACATGTGGAATGCAGGTTAAGCAAATGTTTAATTTTACTCAGCTATAGCTTTTCCATCACTCAGGAAGTTGCCATAGAAAAGAATGGATTTTCAGCTTCTCTTCTAAATCACGTTATTTCCGTTTCTGTAATGAAAGCTATTTACTTTTCTTTTTGTACTTAATTAGTACGGCATTTTTGTACACTGTCAGATTTTAAACACTTCCCTGGATGCTCATGAAGTATGTTTTTATTTACCAAATGCAGTCAGCAACTGAAGTGGTACAATAAAAATTACGTTGTATGCTTTACAAGAGGAAAAAAATCAATTTTTGTCAGCTTCCTGTCTAGTCAACAAAGAAACATAAAAGAAAGAGAGGACTGACAAGTTTGTTTCCTTTTGCGTCTGGCAAATGTTGCACACTAAAATAATATTTCCTGTCGCTATTTTGATGTACTGCGGTCATGGTCCAACATTTAAATTTTTATTAAAACTGGATTTTCAAATGTCAATTTTGAAAAATGTGGTTTTGAGAAAATTGTGTCTGTTTTTCATTTGGGCCAGACAAGTAAATTAGAGTACATGTGGATGGTACTGATTTTTCCTTGTGACTAGGTTTTAAAAATGCCAAAAGAATCCAGTTGACCAGCCACGTTACTAAAATTGAGTTCCACAACTGAAAGAGAAAAAAATAAGCTGTTTGACAATCAGTCTAGGTTAGTCTTTAGTTACTGATTTTGAGACAAATTTCTCTTTAATAGATGTGCTTATTTGCAGTGCATCGTGCATCTAGAATTTCACAATCCCATTGCAAGTGAAAATGGTTTCTGGAGTAAAGAGCTGATTTGTATAGGAAGAGCTGGCATTATAGTCTTTGCCAGTATGAACGTTCTGGTGTGTGTTATGTAAGGATTGAATTCAGAGCAAGTTAGACGATTAGGGCTCTAGGACTTTAGGGCAATATGAGCTACACTGACAATTTGCATTGCCATTCTCTGAAGTCCTCTATGCCCTAGGGCTCTTAACTAAGAACTGGATCCAACAGGAGGTGTAACCACCTCAAGTGTGGAATTTAATGGGACAAAGTGTGAGATTTAGACCATCTAATTTCCACCTAAGTCCCCCTTCCTTCCCATATAAGTTTTGCTGTTCATCAGATGAATGAGGAAGACAGCAACATCTGTAAGGAGGTCTGATCCATCCACTCCTTATAAGCCTAATGCACACAAGTTCTTGGAAGTCATACAAGTCATTAAGCATAGAACCATAGAATATCTCAAGTTGTAAGGGACCTATAAGTCCCTTATCACCAAGGGATCACCAAGTCCAACTCCCTGCTGCTCGCAGGACTACCTAAAACTAAACCATATGACTAAGAGCGTTGTCCAGACACTCCTTGAACACTGACAGGCTTGGTGCCATGACCGCTGCCTTGAGGAGTTAGCTTTTACATCCAAGTGTGGTGATAATGCTGCTCATCAGGTAGTAGAAGATATGTGCTCCTCTCCGTAGCTCGTAGTTCTCAGAGGAGCATTGCGATCAGTAGATTAGGCTGTGGTAAAGCTCCTCTTTGTTCTTTTTGTTGAAGTCAGGTACAAGGGAGTCATAAACCACCATAAACCATGGGTGCCCAAGTATGCTTGTGGAAGAGAGAGGCTGTTGCTCACCAAGGGAGGTATTTCCCTGCTTCTGGCATTGCCTGTGCAGGATCTAGAGCCAGTGCCTTGCTCCAGATGTGAGGTGCTGCCTCAGCCACGGGGCATAGTAAAGTTCTTGCAAAATGGACTTGTGAACTGAAACAGTGGTTTAGGGGTTGCTTCTCAATTATCTGTTGGGTTGCTGAACTTTCCAGGTGGTTTGAGGGTTGGGGTTTGGTTTTGGGGTTTTTTTCCTCTGCTTGTTTTCTTATCTCTAGACCCTTTTTTAAAGGACACCACCACTTGGACAAGCCCCTTACCACTTAGCTGATACTTCTCAGAGAGGGATAAAGAGGCCTTTGGGATCATTTGTTTGCAACAGCAAAGGAAAGAAAAAGCACTTTTTTGCACTTTGGTTAGTCTTCTAAGCAGTAGTTGAGTCTTCACTTCTTTACTGAGCAAGGGCTTTTGTAAAACCGTGAGCTTTGCATTTAAGATATATATCTCTTGCAAGTTCGGACTCTTCAACAGCCATGGCCATATCCATCTGGGGTCTTTAAATATGGAGTGTTGTCCTTTGAAATGTAACTAGAACTGAGTGAAGTGTTTCTGGAGTGTGCAGAGTCTTTAGGAGAAAAGATACTGATGTGTCCTGAAGAGAAAGCAGCTCATAGTCAATGGCAACCTTGACAGGAGCTAAAGCCAGAATTCACTGGCCTGTTAAAGAGCAGAGAAAGCAATGTTTCCCCTTACGGGTTTTTAGGAGTCCAAACAGTTAAATGACTGACAATCTGTTGCAAAAATTATTTGTTTAACTGAACCAAAGTTGTAACTTGGAGCTTAAGAGAAGATGCCCAGGTAGTATGTTGGCTGGTGATTTGTTAAAATATTTGAGAAAAATGCATGGGCTAAACTTCTGGTACTGCTTCCAGCCCCAAATTTGTGGTAGGGTTATAATGCAAATACTCCTAAAACAGATTTGATTTCACTTTAGGAAATACTCTTCCAATTTCAGGCCTGCCCTGTGATGCTGCAGTTTTTAGAACTGTCTGGCTGCAACAACTGGCTGAAATCTTTCACTAGAGCGATTAAATGCAGCCTTTTTACTGTAGCAGTGTTATTGCCATAGGATGAATCTGGAAGAGCTTTGAGATCTGTGGGGAAGAAAAGTGGGTTTATAAAATGAAATTTTGTGTATATTTTGGCTGGCTAGTAGCCAGTTTAGTAGACTAAACATGCTGCATGCTTTTTAAATCCACTGTTTGACAAGGATGTTGAACTGCTGTGGTTACTACTGCTGTTTCCAGAATGCCATAAGGTTCTTTAAATGTATTAATTGCTCATTAACAACCTTAAGACTCTGTTGAGTCTGCTAGCCAGAGTGAGGCTATCGCTATTTTACCTGTCTCCTCTTCCCAGTGTTACTGAGGAGATTAGTGAGCTATTCTCCTATCTGGTGTTGTGAAGTATGAACAATGTATTTTAAATTGTTTATATTAATAATTATTAATTTATTATTTCATTGTCAGAATTTTTGAAAAGGTTTAGGTTCCTTTTAGAAGAAAAGACTACTTCACATGAAATGAGCATTGTTTTAATGAAGAAATTGTTTAGACAGTCCTGATAAATTAATGCAATAAAAATTGCATACAGTCTAGTAAAATTTGACAGCCTCTAAATACTCTGGCTGACAGAGTCCTCCTGGAAGGATTTTAATGACAAGTCATGTACACCTGCAATATGCCATGGAGGTCAGTGGGGACTTCCCTTAAAGTTTTCCTTGCAGAAGCTGCAGCATTTGACACGTGGAGGCAAATCTTCATAACAGGATGCTGCACCTCTTGCAAGTCGGGGCCGTGCGTTGGGGATGTTCATGCTGTGCAGGTACAGCCACAGTTTCAGGGAGTGAGTCTGCAGCGGCAGTCTGTGTTGAGGAACTGCTGCCAGTTCACATGCAGAGCCCTGACTGCAGGTATTGCATACCCACATAAAGCTATGTCATTTCGTACATCATGCAAAATCAGACTCAGGGAGGGCTGAAGGATAAGGAACTGGTGATGGGGAGCAGAGGACTAAGATGGAGCAAACGGACACCGTTCATGCAGTATATGTGACATGGAGGCAGGAGGTCTCCTGGGCAAGATCCAGCCCAGGGTGATGGTGTTACCTGCATATGCACACAATCTCCTCCACTGGTGATGAATCACACTGTGGGAGGGTGTTAACAGGAAATTAGAAGTTGCATAAGCAAAAACACTGCACTCAGAGCCCCTCCAGAGGAAAGCCACGCTCAGGCTTTCAGTTTTTGAGTTCAAAACAAGGCAGTCAGTATCTGTGCTGGATTGTACGTCACCTGGGTTTCTTCTCTGGGCCCAAGCCTAGAAGTCCAGTTAATCTTCCTGTGCTTTTCTCACATTCTTTGGTGTGCATCCCAACCAAGAGGATTTCGCGTCTCCGTTTATTTAGTCTAGGCAAGGATGGCTGAGGAAGAAGCCCTCTGCTTCCCGGTGCTGTGCTGTTTTGGAGCTGTTACTTTTAAATGTGTTTGTTTATGTCGGTGTTCATGTTTATCAGCTAAAGGAAGGGAACGCACCAAGCACCGCTCATGGACTTGCTGTAAACATTTGCAGAATGGCTTCACTGGCTTCCTGCATATCCCTCCTGAGGTCTCTCCTTTGCCTTCAGGTTTACAAAAACACCTTGAGGAGGGTTGGGGCGCTGGAGGGCTGTGTCTCCCCTGCAGACTCACTCTTTTGCTGCGCTCCCCGGCGTAATGGGGGCTTGCAGGGGCCAGGCGAGTACCGGTTATAGAAGGGAAGAGTTAGTGATGGCTGTGGACAGCGTGGCAAAGAGGTGGCCTCTTCATCAGGGTGATGATGGAGATGGTGCTGAGAGGGGGAGCAGCCATTGTGGGAGCAGCACCTTGCCTCGTGTGATGGGGGAATCGTGGAAGGGGCCCGCGACTCCACAGCCGCGGGAATGATCCTGGGACCTTCGTGGCCCAGCTGGGCGTGCAGGGTGGGTACCACCTCTCTGCCTGGGCTGCCCATACCGGGTGTAACGCTTGGTGCCTAAAACAGCAGCTGCGCATTCATGTCACCATGGTAAATGAAACTGTAAGCGAGGAAGCAAGGCGGTTACATGGCCATTAAGAGGGATATTTTTCTTCTCCACCTTTTGAGAAATCATGCCACAGCAAAGAAGCACCGCGCCGCTGCGGTCTGTCCTCCTGCTGGCGGGCGAGGCCGGGCCAAGGCTGTGGGCATGAGGGCTTGCTCCAGTGGTGGCAGCCGCCCCTTCCCATGTTCCCCAGAGCTGCTTAGAGAGTGCCACCCTGTGTGAGAGGAGGGGAAGGAGGGAGTCCTCCATGGCAGTTTCCTCTCAGCCTGTTTCTGTCTCCAGCCTGGGTCGGGGGAGCTCTGGGAGGTGGAGGGTGGCCGGGAGGGTCTGCATTAACTGCCGGGCTGGCTGCCTCTCCCTCGGCCTCTGCCTAGTTTTGACGGCATTGTGTTTTGCCTGCCTGCTGGAGCTGTTTTGGGGCAGGCTTTCAACTACACTGAGTACCCATACTCAGACTTATTATGGGTACCCTTGTGCTTGTGAAAATGGGGGTGTGCTGGGGGTGTGCGCTGAACACCAAAGGCACAGAAGCTGGAGAAGCTCCAAGGCATTTCTAAAAAACAGTTCATCCCTGCAGGGGTGGGTTTACTGAGAGGATGGCAAGGAGACTGCTGCCTGTCCCCCCGGCATCTCTGGCCACCGCTGGCAGAAGCAGCAGTTGCGGGACACCATTGTAATGACACCATTTCCATTTTACCACGTTATGGCCGGATCCAGCCTTGTACCTCTAGCAGGTGCTGGAAGTGGTTGTGTGGATCCATCCCAGAAGGCAGCAAGAAAAACAAACTTGTGTGATTTGTTTCAGAGACTGCAATCTCTCTGCCTCTTGAATGAGAATGAAGTTTGATGCTTGGTTTCCCTTCAGCTTATATGCCTGGTAACTGCTATTCCTAGTTACACTAAAAAGACAAGTTAGAAGGCAGTGTGTTTGGATCTCCGTCATGCAGGACAAGGAACATTTTGCTTTGTACTCTCCAGAGTAGTTGCGTATGGGGCGGGTGGTAAGCTCTGTAGTAGCCATGGTGGTTCTGCAACAGGTTTTCCTGTCCTCCCCTCAGATTTTTTTAAGTTGGCAAGATGAGGAATGGGAGCTTCTCACCTGTTTCGCCTGGCTCCAGTTTGCCCGTTCACAAAGTAGAACAATAGGGTAGGGATTATTGGCAACGATTACCATAATCGAATTTAGGAAGGATCGTGCCCTTTGAAATGTATTCCTGAAAGCGCTTGTCAATGGATGTCAGAAAGTCCTGGAGCATGCTCTAATCCTCAGCTGTTGGTGAAGTAACACCAGTGACTATAACACCAGAGGATCCCACTGGCACCTGGAATTTTTTTCATTTCTTTGAAAATATAACTGAAAGTGAAGTTCTTGAATTGGAAAAGGGTACAAAACCAATTGGACTGATATTCACTTGGTAAATGCAATATTCTCTGCTTGCTGGAGGCTAAGCAGTATCTGGCAGTCTGTGGAAATAGACCTGCTTGTAGATAATGCTGATGGGAGGCTTTATATTTTAATCATAACACCATTAATAAGTATTCAGAAACCAGTTATCTGCTTTGAGCTGTGCAGAACTGAGTGGTATAATGTGATATTCTGAAAATTTCACTAAGTAAGCAAATACCTTGATTGTTGCCAGAGCTTCCTGTAAAAGAATGTACTTAGAGGAAACAGTTCCTTTACATGTCATTTTTGTCCAAATATGGAACAACAGGAATAACTTTATATTTCCTGTGAACTAACTGGAAGCTCCCTGGATTTGCATTGCTTTGTGAAAATGATGTTCACATACCAACAGGAAAGTCATGTTCACAGAGCAGCTTTCAGGGGACTCCCATGACCCTACCTCCCAGGACAGACCCCTGGAGAATTTGGAAAAGAATGTAAAAAATGAGGTCCCAGCAACAAAACATTTCAGCTCCAGCAATCTGGTATTCTTTTGACTAAGAAAGTGTGACTTTTTTTTAACATCTTTTTAGTGAAGTACTTCCAACCAATTCTAATTTACAAAATAAGTATTTTCTGAAATAATTAATATTAAGCATTTAAACATTAACTAATATTCCCTTGAGTGGCTACAATACACTGGAGCTCTCCGATAAGAATTTGTGGTCTGCCTGCAGTTTTTGTATGAACATCCTGTAGGATTCTGGTAATACTAAAAACAACAGCAAAACAACCTTCCCCCCCAGCCAAACAGAAAAAACCCTGTCAAAAACTACAAACAGCCCCGCCATAATGAATTTTTTTCCAATTGTATTCTATAGAGCTTTTCTTAAAATCAGTTGATTTTCTGAAAACTGTACAAGGCTTTTAAATAAAACCAGAGCTGAACTGTTGTAATTAGTTCCAATTTCATCATGCATGGTGATATTTCAGGCAGTAACTTGCCATTCCTTTCAGATATTATCTATATGTTAATTTGGAACTTGCTTAAAGTTTCCCTCAGACTAACAGGGATACTTAATTGATGCACTGACATACTAGTAACCATGAAGTGCCATGGTTTTCCACTGTGTAGGTTTGTTCCAGGAGATTTTTCATCTGGTCTAAAGCTATCCCTAGAAGATTTATTAGGAGAACAGCTCTGCATTGACAGAGAAGTGAGTGGGGACCACTTCTGCTTCCTTCTGTCCTGCTCACGTACATCAACCTACAGCCAAAGGAGGTCTTCAGGAGAATCAGTATTTTAATTCTTCTTATCCGTGCAAAGTTTAATGAACCTTTGGAGATTATTGGGTTACACTTACTTCCATTCCTTAAACGTAGGCATTTGGTGCCATTTGAGATATTTACATAGGCCTGGCAGATATGATCTGGGACCTAGGGGAGAGCTGTTTCCACCTGGCCTGGCAACCAGAGGCAGGTGGTATCCTACAGGACATCTTGAACGGCACTGTTCTTCTGTGGTCTGTGAATACCGGATTTACAGAAAATGGAAATGAAACAACCAAGGACTTTAAATAGCCTACCACATGACAGAAACTTCCAGTGATTGCTGACTAGAGCTGAACTTAATTTGATGACCTAGAAGGTGAAAGCTGTAAAACCAATAAGCTGTCCCTTGGTTCAGGGAATTCCCTGAACAGTCAGAGTTGAAGTCTACCCATGATTTGCTGGGAAAAAAAGAAAAAAAAAGGACATGAAGATAAGCTGCCAACTTTTTTTTTTTTTTTTAATGGGGGAGAAGAAGGACTTGGGAGACGAGGAGAGACTGGAGCTTGCTGACATTATAAAAACATAAAATGTTCCCTTTTGTCTATTATTTATCTGTCCATAGGCATCTGAAATTGATGGGTTTGCAAATGAAATGAGAACTGTGCTCAATTTCTGTTCTCTGCTTTAAGTCCTGAAAATGAAGGCACGGCAGATGTTCCTTTTCCTGAACCATTTTGAGGGTTGACGTTCAAATCGTCAGTCCAGGACAACTGGCTTTGTATCAACTCCTTCCTGTAAGGGACAGACTTCCCACTCTTCAGGCATTTGACAAAGGCCAGTCCTTCAGCACAGATGTCGCCGAGCAGCAGCAGTTACCCTCGTCCCAGCAGAGGTTACGGGAGTGACCGAGGGTGAGGGACAGTGCACCAAATTGCTCTCTTCTCCTTTCTGACCCTTGGGAAGCTGTCAGCCCTGCTGAAGCCCGTCTGCGCACAGCTAGCCTTCTGGTACTTGTGCAAATGCTCACGCCGAGTTTCCATTCTAATTACCGATTAATACTACTTGTCATAAAAAGTGATAGTTTCTACGATTCACTTCAAGCTAGCCTTAGTAGTTTCTTCATTTTGAAGTGATGTTTTCTGTTTAGGCACTGCACTTAAACTGGTTGTGTTTTTGGATGAGAACAGTGATGATATACCCCTCTACATTGGTTTAATTCAAATTTCAATTTGAACTAAATTCCAATTCAAGTTCAAATACCAATTCAAACACTAATGGAGACAGAGTATAAGCTTTAAAAATTAGTAGCTGGTACATTTTGGTCAGCAATGGGTGAGTTTGTCAGCAAGTTAGTGATTTGATGGAATATTTGACTTTAGAATTGCTGAAATAAATATTTAAGCCATATTCTATGAACAAAATAGTCGAAGATAAAATAATAAGAATAATAAAATTATTAAGAAAAAAACAGTTTCAGAGACATTTTTCAGGAATGTTTAAATAGTACAGTTTGACTTTTCTGATTTTTCTTCATTTGTTACAAGCAAAGGAAATAAAAGCCTGGACTCAAAAAGGAGTCGCTTTTTCCTGATGGCTACTTGAATTTTAAAGATGCCCATGTTCAATGCAGTGAGGAGCTTCGAATCCACTCTTCAGCTTGTGGATGAGTAGCCGTTTACCAGCCAGTGCTTGGGAGATCTGTTGTCACGCTTGGGTAGTGCAGTTCCATGCCCAGCTACCCAGCTCTTGTGGAGGCGGGATGAGAGCGAGTGGAAATGTCTTTATACACCAGTGCTTTGGACTGTCATTAAGGAAGGAATATGCTCAGGTTCCCACCTCTGATCTAATAAGATTTCAGTGTGCCATGTGAAATGAAATTATTTCAATGGGAGAAAGGGGATCAGTCTTGCCTTTGAAGTGCTCCACAGCACAGCAGGTTTCCTCTTCTTCTAAGAGCAGTGAGCTCAGACCCTCTGAGGCAGAAGATAGCGTATGGCAGAACAACTCTAAGTCTGAGTCAAACACTTAATGCAAAGCTGTGTTTTGAAGGAGAGTGACTTTGAGGTTTTGTGGTGTTTTTTTTTTTTTTTTAAATTGTGGCAAAGAAGAATGATGTACTTACACTGAGCAATCAATTGGCTTTGCCAATGCTTTTACAAATATGTTTTAAAACCCTAGGTTAAGCAGGACAAATTTAATTTTCCCCCACAGATTTCCTGTCAACTAGTATATCGATACATGACTTAACCTTTCAAAAATGTTTCAAAATGTACTTGTAGCTAATACCTATGTTAATACTAATCCATACCTTGTTACTGTTGTCTAAGCAGAACTAGAAGTTTGTAAGTCTGTCATTTGTGGTTTTTTTAATAGATGAGAGTTCTTGCTTCTTGCAAATCACAATTTTTATCCTTTTGTTTAAATACAGTATGGTCAGATATAGAAACAATGAAGCTTTTCATCCTGGTATGTTTATTTAAGAAAAAAAGAGGATTTTATACTGTTCGAGTGTAGCCATCTGTTTCCATAATCTAAAGTAAATCTAATATTACAAAGGCAAATAACTAAATTTTGCTAACTTGCTAAGACAGTCTGGATTTTTTTATTATCCTCTTCGTTCTAGCTAAGTGTAAATCAGATGTTTCAGCAACATGAGTTTTTTTAAAGTTGTTAATGGACTGCAAAATCAGTTAAGAAAAATATTGAGGTTAACTGGATTATAGCAGTGATTTCCTCTAATGCTACTTTACATACAAAAGAGCAGTTCAGCTAATTCAATACAGTTACATCTAAAGGGTAAAGACAAGAATAGTAATACAGCCAGGGAGCTATTTTGACATTCTGAAGAGAGAAGAAAATATGAGAGGAATGCGAGATAAGTGTCCTGCATTTGGCATCACCTCCCTATTCCTGTATTTGGTGGGATGTGAAACTGAGGGCATCTGTTGATCCAGCTCTCTCGTCAGCTACATGAGATGTACATATATATGTGCACAGGTGGAAGTGCAGTGTCTGCTACATAGGGATAAATCTCCCTTGGCCTTCCCTGTTGTGATTAGGTTAGCGTAGGGGTAGAAGGGCTGGATTGTGTGGAGGGAGGAGATTCAGACTTAACTCTGTCACTGTCAAACAGCTATCCCGATCCCATTGGCATAGCCATTGCTGGCATCTGAACTTGGAACTTGTGTTGGAATCCAGTTCCAATTGGGGTTAGAATTAAAGCAACATGCAGTGGGATATTGTCACTGTTTCATCACAAAACATGATTGGTTTAAGTGTCATGTCTAAACAGAATATGTCATTTTATAATGAATGAATCGTGAGATGAAATAATTATGACTATTTTTACTTGTTGAAGCATTTCAGCTATGAATTGGAAACATTGCGAATAGTCAGAGGATTTTGATATCTGTGCTAGTCTCACCAGTCACCTGTTTGCAGGATTTTCAGTCCTTTGAAAGACACTGTGTTTTGGGTGGGAGACGTGACTGTATTCCGTGGAATAAGATTTTCAACATGAACAGAGTTAAGTAAACAGTGAGAATTTTATTAAATTTCTACCTTATGCGTGTGCTTTACAGGGTAAGATTTGAACTCAGTTGATACCAATGCAATTAGCCAAGCTGGTAGGCAGCTCAGCAACTGAAACTCAGCAAGCAGAGTCTGAGCTGATGTTGTGGGAAAGAGAACTATGTTTTGTCCTGAAAAATGCACTTCTGTAAGAGAGAGGAGCGTCCAAGAACTGACTCGGCCTTTGTATTTTTTTGGAGATTTCTGTAGCCTTCAGAAATGGTGCATGTCCAAATATGGCAGTCGTCTCCCTCCTAGGCTGCTCATCTGGCTGTTTGCATCGTTCCTGTGCGAGTTCCAAGCAATAGTCCTCAAATGCCAGGAAAGTAGCTGGACATGGAAAAACAGGGCAAAACGCAACAAAAGTCTGTAGCTACAATCTGACAGATGTCTTACAGGCTGAATTGCAGAGCTGAGTTTCGTCCATCTGCTGCAGGAACTGTTAGCAGCCTTCTCAGCTCCGTCACTCACAGGGCTTTAGGACTCCTAAGGCTCCTAAAGTGATTCATGGGAGTTAGAGGTCCGGGTTGGGACGCCCATTCATTAGCAGCACTTTTTTAGAACTATATGTTATTATGATAGTAAATGAATCGCTGTCCTCTAGGCAAATACTCAGTATGCATGTACCACATTCATATGCGTGATGTTGAAGGGATGTAATCTTTTTATAGTTTAATACTGATTTGCTAGCATGATTCACTAAGCTTATCAGTTGCAGACAGTCTGGGAGAATGAAACAGAACGGAAATGCTTGTCAAAAAATGAAGCAATTTATATCGCTAAAATGAGCTTCTGCTTTCTGGGCTGACTGATATTTTGTGGGAGGAGTAAGATAAAATTAATGTCTTCAAATATTATATGAGAGTCTACCCTGTGGTGCAAAGGAACTGTGGGTGTTTGAAAACTGCTAGCCTACCATGCAAAATAGGTGAGGTATCACGGTGCACCTGGCCAAAATCTTTGGATTAGTCTGTGACTGGCTCGTAGACAAGGGATAAAGAGCTTGCCTTTTCATCCCCCCTTCCCCAGATCATGCTTCCTGCCCAGCACCATTCCTTCTCCGTTTTGGCACTTGGAGGACAGCAGTGATTTCTCCAAGCTCCATGCAGTTCCTGGGGAAGGCGTTGTTTCAAAGAGGATGTTTGGGAGATAGGACAAAAATATTTGTCCTTGTTTGTCTCATTATCTCTAGTCAAGTGTGGTGGGAAATCATGAACTGGATTCTTTGTATCATGAGGCAGATTTAAAATCATAGAAGTTTAGATATAAGTAATAACTTGCATAGTTTCAGCTTACTTACCTTGTCATGATTATCTTTATTCCTTCAGGGTGAAGTTTCCCACTTAGGACTTGAATATGTAAGGTTCTTAAGTCATTCCTAAATGAGTACCAGAAGTGCAGATCTTGTCGTTCACAGTTTGAAAGATACTCAACTAAATTTCTAACTCTTTCCAAGGAATGAAGAGCTATTGTTATACTCTCTCCCATTCTGTCTGTAACCTCTAGTCCTTGGTTCGATCCTCTGTATCCACTTTTCTCTCCATTTTTCCCCTTGTTCTCATACATAGCCCATAATCCTTTTTGCCCATTTCAGTCTCTCCTGCTTAGTCCTCCAAGGTGTGCTTCATCTCCATTGAAAGCAAACATCCAAAATAGGTGAGATGGATCCCAGACTAGAAGTGCCTGTTTCTTGCCATTGAATAAAGGGAGACTGCAGTGGCTAGTAGAGATGTTTGTACCTATACTGGGTTAGGTGAACCCAGACCCTGATTTCTGTACCTGCTGTAACCATCTTGCTCTCTCTCAATTTCTCACCTCATTACTTAAATGCCCCTTTAAGCTCCTTAAATTGACCTTTGATCCATGAGCTGTTTCCTGTCTGGCCCTCCCATCTTCCCAGAGAACCAAGAGGAAGAAGCTCGTACTTCCTCCTAGTATATGCAGAATGTTACCACATCCCTCAGATTCAAAACTACATTTTAGTAGCTAACACTATCCAGTAGTGGCTGTCATTGTTGGCCAGCCTTCCATCCACCTGCAAAGGTTACGGTCAGTGATAGTACGAGATCATGCTACTGTAGAATAAATGCAGAGTTTTGTACCGCAGGTGGCCTGTTCTGGCATAGCAGGCTACTGCACTTGACTGCAAATAGGACCTTACGCAGCTGTGCTCCCTGATGCTCAGTACCTTCTTACCTTCCTCACCTTTGGTTATTCTAATCTGAGGCTTAAAAAACAGGAAAAATTGAACATAATGGAGTCATTTTTGGGAGCACAAAAAGAGACCCAAAAGCACAAGTCCGTTCTTCTGGCCATGCTAAATTTAAGAACAAAACCCAACTGAAAAATAAATAACAACATACTTTTTTTCTAAAGCAGTGCATGTCAAGTAACAGGCTGAAGGAAATATGCGGGGATTAACTTGAAAACAGATGTTTATAATGATTTGTTGATGTATTTTAATTACATTCCCAGATGCAATTAAAACAGACTTCTTCTGAGTTTAAGGGATGTGTTGATAAAACTGATAACATTCTACATGATGCTGGAGGAAGAAGTATGAGTTGCAAGCCTGCGTCCTCCAGCTGTGATCTCATCAGGTCTGAAAAACTAAGAGAGGTCACACTGGGTCACTTCTTGAAATGGGAGGCTCAATGTTTTTCCAGGCATAACCATGTATCTCAAGAGGTAAAGAGGATTATTCAGTGGGTGGCACTTTTCCCTCCTGGCCAGTATTGAGTTGGCGTTGTAGCACGTGTTGGCGTTGTTTTCAGGTTTAATTCTCTTTCTGCAGCATAGGATTAATAGTCATTCTAATCAGTGTTAATTTTCATCTTTCTGTGCATTTATAATACAACATGGTAAAATGCTGTAATAATGTAAGAGAAAAAATGTGGATATTTTTGCTTTATGTGAATATGGAGAAAGTTTGACTTCAAACAACAAATTCAGTGGATCTACATTTAAAAAAAAATGAATCTCAACAAAAGCAACAAATTTTTCAGGAGCTGGTACCTTAGTTTTATTGGACAGCCTTTAATTATTTTTAGTGTTAAACCCCTGTTTCTCTTTGATGCTTTACTTTAAAAGAAAATGTATTTACCAAGTGAAAATGTTACTGTATTATTTAACTTTCCGGAGTGATGATGTTTATTGGGCTCGTGGGAGGTTTTCCAAATTCAAAACGGATCAGGTAGATTTGCTCTTATTTCCCAGAAGCACTGAGGTCCCCGTAGAATGTGGAGCCCGCAGGTGTGGAGGGACAGGTGCCCAGCATCCATGCTGAGAGCTGCCTCTGGAGAGGTGCCGTCCCTGACTGCTTCCGGATAATGGCTTAATGTGGCTGCTGAAGGATGTCATGTGCGTTGGTGGAATATTCAGTGATACAAATGTTTTGCTTGTTTTCCTCCTAGTTTGTTTTTGAGGGGCATGACAACAGTAAAAGCAATAGACTGCTGAGTTACTCACCCATTGCTTCATGACTATGAGGAGGAAGAGGGGGGAGTACCCCATATGCACTTAAGTGCACTGAAATACTTTGGTAACACAAAGTGACTGTAAGCTTTTACCTATGCATCAGTTAATCTGACTTCTCTCATATGTTATCACCTTTCATGTTTTGCAAAAAGATGAGTGGCTTTTTATGATTATGTCATAGAAATCCCAATCTTTTGGTTGCTGTTGACTTGATCCAAACAAACCAACCCCCAAATCTCTGAAGTCTCCATCTTAAGGCTTACGTGAACAAAGGCATGAAAGCTTTTAGTAGCATTTAGTACTATTAAGCTCCCTTCCTCAAACACCTACAGCAATATCTTCTCTCCCTTGCTTCTGCGGGAAGTGGCACTTAGGAGTATTTCATGTGGTGAGATCAGCTGTCGGGACTAGCAAGGCCAGCTGCACAGTCCACCTTCCTTCCCTCTTGAGATGAAACCACCCCTCTCCCAAATCCTGGCCACCTGCCTGCCAGAATTTCACTTCACATAATCCAGATAGATTTAGGAGTCTGTGAACATCTATGCTGAAATACCATCATTTTCTGGAGGTACCAGATGGCTGGTTTTTGACTTAGTTTATCTAGTGTAGAAACCCGATGAGGTGGTGCTGTCCTAAGGAAAGCCTTTCAGAAAACAAGGATCTCTATAGTATCTACTGGAAAATAATTCAGACTGGTTACGTTTTTACACACGTTTTCTATGGATTCTCCTGCAGCAATGCATTTGCTTTTGCTGAGTGGAAGGTTTCCCATCGTAATGACAATTACAGTTAGTCATTATAGAGGGCAAGAAAGAAAGATGATCACTTGAAATGTGGTAGATGTAAGAAACGGACCAGAACCCTGGAGCTGGTCATTGTCTGGCCAGTAAACATTAACAGTTGCCTCTATATCTAATATTTAACATTAGGAGCAATTTGCTCTCTTAGAGGCTGTGGTTTAACTCGATTTCATAAAGTATGTCCAGAAGTACTTGTTGATATAGTTTCCTGTGGTAATTATACCAATATTTAATTTCTTTTAAAAACTATCATCTTCCTCTGATGATTGCCAATTACTGATAAAAAAATTTAGTAAATCAATATTAAGAGATCTCATGGTAAACACCCAAAGGGTGTAGGCAACATTTTTTGTCATCAGAAAAGAAACAAACCCCATATTCTTCAGGTCTGTTATTTTTCTCCTTAAGCATAGAAGATTGTATTGGGTTTGTGTGGCAAGGTTTTGGTAGCAGGG
>VYZW01013217.1:1956-17629 GCA_013401315.1 Balaeniceps rex
CTGTTTCATTTCAAGGTAAGAAATAAATTTTTCATTATCTAGTGAGTAAAACTAATTTTTAAATCAGCTTGCACTTCTGGAAACTTTAGGATACCAATTTCTGTTTCAGAATGAATACCTTGAGAATCTTTATATTCATTTTCAAAGTGTTATCTTTGAAGTTCTGATTTAATTATTACCCCCGATACTTTTGAGATTCACCTGATATGAAACAGGAAAAGAAAAAAGAGTGTTATTATTAATGAGTTGGAAATAATTAAAACTCTGAACAATTAAAGGCAATGCTTTCATTATTTTTCTTGTTCTCTTTTGCTTCTAGAAATTGCTTGCTTGTACACTCCTCCTCCTAGTTTTGTATCGTATACAAACTTGCTGAGGGTGCACTGTGCAGGCCTAGATCATTAATGAAGAAATTAAACAACATCGGCCTCAATATTGGCCCCATAAGTACACCACTAGCGACTGGACTCCAGCTGAACTTCGTGCCACTGGTCACAACCCTTTGAGCCCAGCAGTTTAGCCAGTTTTCAGCCCACCTCACTGTCCTTTTAGCATGTACATCATCAGTTTGTCTAAGAGTATATGATGGGAGACTGGGCCAAAAGCCTTGCTAAAGGCAAGATTAATAGTATTAGCTGTCTTCATCCACCAAGCTAGACACTTTGTTGTAGAAGGCTGTCAGGTTGGTCAGGCATGATCTTTCCTTCAGAAATCCATGCTGACAACTCCCATCAGCATTAGATGTATAATTTTATTACATGAATATTCTTTGTTGTTAATACACTGAGTCTTTGGATATGAAGTAGATCTCCTCCTAACTTAATAAACACACTGTTTAGAAATGTTTTTTGGGAAATTTGTCTTTGCCTACCAAAGGCCTACAGGTGAGGGCATTGCACAGACCAACTTGTAAGAAATATACTTCAAATGATCTCAGCAGCCCTCAAGCCAGGGCTAACGGGCTAGCCATATTTTGGGGAGATAAAATTATGTTATGTACTTTGTAAGCTTAATGGCTTACATGGATACTTCACACACACCTCCCGCCAAGAACTCCCATTTTTCCCCTTAGTTCTAAGGTTTCTACAGGGGAGCAAAAAGTAAGGTCTACCTTAAGTTTATAAAATGGGATGCAAAGGATAAATGTTCTCCATGAAGAAACATGAGTAAATTTCTGCATGAATAGATAAAGGAAGACATAGATTTTTCTCCTTTTCAAGTCTCTTGCAAGTCATCTGCTTTTACATTCCTGCTTTGGATTGGATTTTCTACGGAAATATTATTTTCTTCATTTTAAACATACAGCTTTTCTTTAAGTAATTGCTTAGCCTTTGTAAATTGTAACTACTTTATTTTAAAGTTGTTCAGGGGAAAAAATGACATTCCTCAGCTTAAGATGTCCATACAGTTAAAACAGCTCAAACCAAATTCACTTTGAATAAGCATTACGATCAGATGCAAGACATGATGAACATCAAACTGAAATATCACATGATTTCATTGAAATTTGCCCCAGTGGAACACAGACGTATTACATGAAAGAACTACTTGGAAAGCTGAAAATGCAATTGATACCAAAACCAACAACAAACCACAGAAAAACAGTTGCTACTTCATTAACTTTCCCACATCCTTCTGAAGAAGTGTTCCCAAATCAAATCCAGTTCCTCAGGCTGGTATAAAATTAGGTGGATATAGGCCATTTATGACTTTATTCATGAGCAGTAGTCAACCAAAGTAAAAAGCTTGGGTAATATTAACTCAGAATTTTCAGTATAACAAGCAGAGTTCCTCCTTGACTGAACAACAAGTCACAGTAATAGTAAGAGTGAGTACAGGTTGACATGAAAAAATGATGTGTTTAAAAGAGAGTTGTACAATTGGATGACTCCCAGACAGGTTTCAGTGAAGTATAGCAAATCAAGGACAAAATCATGAATCATGAAAGTTCTTATCAGCTGTCAGTGAAGAGCAAGTACAGCCAATTCAATTTCAGAGTGGCAGTCCCTACAGAGACCACCAACAAATATATGAGTGACTTGTCCCTTGGAAAAGCTCATGCTTAAGAAAACCTTATGTCTTGTTCAGAGCCAACAAACTGACACTGGGCTTTCAGTACATTGGAATACCTCATGTTGAGAGCCATAAAACTTAAGGAGTCCTTTATGCCATAATAATGACTTTATTCTCAGTGACAGGTGAGTGATTCCAAGGGCAGGGCTGAAGAGTAGGTATCAGAAAAATTAACTGGGGAGCATTTCAGATTTTATCTGAGAGGACTGTGACATGCAGCTGCAGAAACAGGCATTGGACTTCACAATGAGCAATAAAGGTGGCAGGTTCTTACGTGCCTTTGTGATTTCTTTGAACGTACAAAAAGGTAAGCAATGACATCTCCTAACTGGAGTTTCTCTGATACCTATATACCTCAGTAGTGGTAGGACTGCAGGACTCAAACTAGTTTGACTGCAGGACTCAAACTAGTTTTACTGCATGGCAATAGGATACCTTACAGAGCAGAAAAGAGCATGGATATAGCAAACAACTTGGCCTTGAATTTTTAGAACAATATGTTTCAGGGGAAGGTGAGGGAACATGTTCCTCCTCCCCAACCCCAAAATTGACAAATATGGCATACTTACAGGACCTTACAAGAGACTATGAACATCTTTTAAGAAAGGAAGACTTTGGAAACTACAGCCCAGTCAGTCTCACTTCAGTTCCTAGGAAGATTATGGAGGAGATCCCCCTGAAAATCACATCAAAGAAGGAAAAGAAGGCAATTGGGAAAAAATGAGAATGGGTTTAGTAAGGGCAAGCAGAACTTGATTTGGTGGTCTTGTATAATGAGAAGACTGGCTCGATGGACAAGAGCAGTGGATGTCCTTCCTCAACTTCAGAAAGGCTTTTGATGTGATCTCTTCTGCTGCTTCTTTATAACCCTGTCGGAGAGAGAAACTCAACAAAGGCATTCTCTCAGAAAGAGAATTTGGGGTTCTTAAAAATGCATCTAAGGCCCAAACACAAACCTAAATATATGCAATGTGCTGGCTGGAATTAACAAAATTTAATTCTATGTTAATAATTATACACACTTAGAGAGACAGTGAAGAAAGAAATATAGTGTAGAATTGCTTTTGCCAAGATTGATTCAGGTTTGGAAATAAAACAAAATAAAATAAAGCTCTCTAAATATTTATAAGCATATTCAGTCTCCAGAGTGAAAATCTGGAGAGAAGGAATACCTGAAAGAAGTTCTGCTTTGAAAGCTACCTACAATTTCTTAGTTCTCATACATTCACATATTTAAAAATACAAGATATACAGAGAGTTTTCAGAGTTTCCTGTGTTCAGTTATAAGTTCATATGTATTCAGTGTTTCTTGTCTTCTAGACCTTTTTCTAATGACTTTTAACTAAATCATTAAATTCTGTGTTCTCTAAGGATATCTCTTGAAAACACATGCTTTCTAAGTTCAGAGAATACACATTTAACCTTGTTAATTGTACAGAAAAAACAAAACAATCCCCCCTAATTTAAGGGACAATGAGGTACTTATTTTATCTGCAATGGAAACAATTTAACAAACAGAAAACTTGATTTTCTTCAACACTTACATAATGTATGTATGAATGAAAAAGATCAATAAAGTCATGAATACATTCTCAAGAAAACACTATGAACTTCTTTTATTGTTATATAACACACTAATAAAACTGTATCTTGATTGTTTCCATTCACAAATGCAGTAGTATGGATGCAATAGCAGGATGATGAAATTTAATTCAGAAGAACTGAAATATTGTAATAATTCAGGTTATTTCATTATGCATTATTTAATTTCATACATCTCATTAATGATACACTACAAAGAATGTAGTTTGCATTGTTTCTTTGCATCAATCAAAGTAAATGATATAAACATGGAAAATATAACCCTGTCTAGATTAAATTTACTGGTTTCAGACTAGTAATCTAGTCCAAAGTATACAACTAGACCAGCCATAGTTAAAATTAAATTCTCAGTAAAATTCAATTCATAGAGTATGTGTACCCTCATTTAAGGGATATAAAGATATCAATTCAGGATCAAATGAGCCCTTATCTGCTCAGGTTCTGATGTATCAGTTTAAGTTCTGGCATGCAGTTAAGTCATTTGATGAAAATACAGAAGTATCTTTTTTGTGTAAAGATGAGATTTCGGGTAGGAACCCGCGGTTCTGCGGACACCACTAACTGAATAGAGTAGAAAGAGCAAAGCAAGAGGAGCAAGGTTATGGAAATGGCACCCTCTGAGCAGCCTTCTCATTTACACAACTGCTACAGACAAAACATGAATGAATATTCAGTTTACCCAAGACCTGGATTTTTCATTACTACTTTTCAATAGAATATTGTATACTAGCAGGAGAAAATATCACTAGAAATTTTGTTTTAAGAATTCATGCATATTTGTTCTCCAGCTGAGTTAAAGTATTTTAGCATTTACTTTTAATATTCAGGGTTTTAATGAAGCAATCACAAGATAAAAGGCAATTTTTCAACCTACATACAAAGTTCAATACATCTTTTCTGCTAGAGGTAGTTTAAGGTTTGCATTTAACCCTGCATAAGTGATCTTATTTGGGGATCCAGGTATGCTGCAGGCAAAAGTGGTGAATTCAGCATCTGTAAGCATATGTGAACTTTACACTAGCAAACCTAGCCACCCCTCACATTGAAATTGCAGCAGCAGAGAGCTCAGTTCAGCCTAGCTGCTCAATAGACTGCCCAGGACTCTTATCAGAGTAGTTCACTTCTGATGAGGAATCAGAGGTGAACCCTGTGCTATCAATGAACACGTTTTATCAGCTCCAGATCTAGCTAACTAAAACATAGCTCCAGCATATGGGTTAGAACTCTGCTCATGCCTCTTAGCCATAATATAGCACACCTGTTGCTGTACTCTGCTGCTAATATCATTGGTCTTCCCACCTAACTCTGCTTTGTGCTGAGTAATGGGAAAGCAGTGACACCCTGACCTGCAGGGCACTCTACATGGTCCCCCAGCAACCATTCTACAAACCATGTCACCAGTGCAGAGGAAATACACCTGTTCCACAAAGTTATTATTGAATATGTTACAAGTCATTACAAGAGTTAATTGAATGATGTCACTTTAACATCTGTGTTCTTTTAGAGGGGAATGAGTAAATTTGCTTAAAGAGAAACTCTCAGAAAATAAATAAGCAACATACATATGTAAAAGACTGCAAAGATGTCGGCTTCAAATGAGTTTTTGATTCCACGGTATGTTTTAACTCCCACATGCATCAAACTTAAATCATTACTGCTTCCATAGAAAAGGTGGGGAAAAGCATTCCCCTTTGTATCACTGTCGTGGTTTAGCCCCAGTCGGCAACTAAGCACCACGCAGCCGCTCGCTCACCCTCCCCCTCCCCGGTGGGATGGGGGAGAGAATCGGAAGGGCAAGAGTAAGAAAACCCACGGGTTGAGATAAGAACAGTTTAATAATTGAAATAAAGTAATAATAATAATAATAGTAATAGTAATAATAATGATAATAATAATAATAATTGTAATGAAAAGGAGAACGAGAGAGACAAACAAAACCCAGGGAAAAGAAAACAAGTGATGCAACTGCTCACCACCCGCCGACCGACACCCAGCCAGTCCCCGAGCAGCGATCGCTGCCTCCCGGCTAACTCCCCTCGGTTTATATACTGAGCATGACGTCATATGGTATGGAATAGCCCTTTGGTCAATTTGGATCAACTATCTTGGGCTGTGCCCCCTCCCAACTTCTTGTGCACCTGGCAGAGCATGGGAAGCTGAAAAAGAAAGTCCTTGACTAGTCTAAGCATTACTTAGCAACAACTAAAACATCAGTGTGTTATCAGCATTCTTCTCCTACTAAATCCAAAACACAGCACTATGCCAGCTACTAGGAAGAAAAGTAACTCTAACTCAGCTGAAACCAGGACAATCACCCAAAGTAAACACTAACTGGTGAGCGGGTGAGCAGGACACCTCTTCAGAGTCCACTGTCTCTATTGACTAGGTCTCTAGTGACTATAATAAGAGCTCAGAAAACCTGACTCACTCTTAGATTTCCACAGCACCAAGGTCAATTCTGTAAGTGACAAAACAGTTAATGTCACATGCAGATGCCACATGCCTGGGGAAACACCATGCAGAGACATTACAAATCCCTACTGTAAAGCTTAACACTGCTCCAGAGGGTTTTTTTCATCATTCCTTCATGACATTCACATTTACATACACCAGAAGTTGCTGAAACTTTAGCACAACAACTACTGAGGAAGTTGGCAAAAGACTGGAATGTACACCTAGTTCACAAGCACTACAAGATGAGAACCAAGTCTACATACATACCACTTGCTAGATAACAAGTGTTTTAATGTTAATAGATTTAAGTAGACCTGCAACATCAAAAATATTTTAGTTGAAATACTTTGTCTAGCTAATGATAAACTCTATCTCTTCTTCTGCTGGTTTGAGGGCACTTACTGACAGGTCTATGTGTTTTTCCTGAGCCTCACAGGACTAGCACAACCTTGTGCTAGGCTGCTGGTAGACTTTGCATCCTGTTCCTTTACAGTAGTTACATTTATGTGCATTTTTTTCTCAGATTGGTTAGCAGCTCTGAGTGAAATTAGGACCCTACTTGAATCTCTCATTACTCTCACTTGAAACAAAAGTTTATACGTTTACTTTAACAGAACCAGTGTTCTGCAATATGAAGCGCTGTGCAAGCAAATATCCCAAATCATAACTGTCACATACAGTAACAGGACATGGAACAATAATAGACACCATCCACCTGCAGAAAGGAACTGGGAAAAATGCACAAACCATGACTAATGTTCTGCAACCTCTAAGAAAAAGTATGCTTCCTGAAAGGTTATACAGCCTGGAAATTTGACACCAATTTCATAAAGTGTACATATTGGAATATTCATACTAAAGAGGTTCATGCTTTAGGCATGATTTTAAATGGATTTATTGTGCTAGATATTAAGGTCTAACAGAACCCTTAAAATATTTTTTGTTTTTAGATATAGACAAAAGACAAAATACTCTAGTTAATTTGATGAATTCTACAGTTTCAAAATTGTAAAGAAAATATTAGAAAATTACAGAAACTACTTTAGAGGTGCTCACACCTTTCCATGGCAAGGTGATCTAGGAAAAAATAAACCCACAGCCAAAGTTCCCTTTTGAAGATGCCTTTCCAATTTTTGAAGGCAGAATCTGGCCTTATTGATTTACTCTTGGTAGCAGTGTTTGGTATTTAAATGGTCATTTATGTACTTATGCATTGACTGTTCCATTGTTTCGCCTCCCCTCAAAATTCTGATCAATATCAAAGCTATGATATTTGCTTTTACTTAGAAATAATTCACTACCAAATGTTTGATTATCGATTTATCTTAGCTAGTTATTAATATTTTTAGCTACTATTATAAAAGAAACATTATGAACAAGATTTTGTAACATTGTATGTATAGTGAGTTGAAAAGTAAACAAATATCTATTCAATAAAGTGATCAAAATTCAACATTGTTGGGGAATATACTGTTACTTAAATATTACAGAATTTTTCATTGCCTAGGACAATATTGCTACTCTGTTAAACATTGAAAGATCTTAGTTTTACAGAAAAAGAGGACGAAGAGACTACCTGTTCATCTCAGACATCTATTAACACAAGAGTGAACTAATTAAGAGAAATGGGAAACTGTCAGGATCTCATTTATTAATGTACTTGAGACTTATGCATAGAAGACAGATATCAACAGACAGAATTTTCCACAAAGGCATTTAGGGTAAACATACTTTTCATTCCTGTCAACTTTTGCAGTATGCATATTAAAATTCTTTGCTGATGATTGACTGAAAACCATTGTAACATTCCTCTCTGATCATAGGCCATCACTTGCATGGTAAAAAGAACTTAAGAGATTTCCAGTATTTAAAAATTATTTTTTTAATTCATTGACGATGTTAATATAAATAGCATGACTGAATCAAAACAAATGAGTTAAAATGAGCTACACTGAATTTCTGAATACATAATATCTTGATTTTCTTTTTTCCTCTGTAACAACCTGCTGCTAAATGATAAAACTATTACATTTAAGCAACATTGAAAATGGCTTGCTTTGAAAAATGATAGAGACATTATGCAGTTTAGCAAGACTGCCTGTACCTAATGAGAAAAGAAAGAAAAAGGAAAGAGAAAGGAAAGAGAAAGGAAAGGAAAAAATCACACTAGCTAATAGTAGCAGAAAGAACTTAAGCATATACAAACCCATTGTTTATCTCACTGCATTTTGAACATACGACCAATCTTGTTTTTCTGGAGTTCACATTAACTGAAGAGTCAAATGTTCCATTCCCAATGTTGAGGTCATTTGAAGTATAAAATATACATGTTTTGAATCTCTTTTCTTTAGGATAAGACATTTCTTTGAAGAGGCAAGCAAGGTTTCAGAAAAAAAAAATCATTTTTGACATGAAGGAAGCTTTCACTGTTAAGGTATTCTCAGAGCAAACCTCTACTGAATGCTTATTTAGGAGGTGTAAGAATTAAAATTTATAGTTTGAGACTGAAGAGATTAATTTATATTAGTTGTAAATTAAGAAAAAAAGATAAAAAATACCTACCTTTCGGGAATGGATTTCTTTCACGTATAGTGGAAGTAGAAATTCAGATATTCCTTCAAGTCGTATTCCCTTTCTAGTGACTCTCAAATTTCCCATTCCATCCTACAATCAATAATATATATATATATTCACTTTAGGAAATAACTTTCTCCATAACAAGGTAAAAAGAACACAGTAGCTGGCCTAATATTTAAAAATAATGAGTCCTGTCCCACTGTCCCCAGCTCTCCTGATGATCTTGGACAGGAGCTGGATGGGGGGATTTATAGGCAAAACTTCACCTAGGATTGAGTAATTAACTACGCAGCCTGATGGTGAACTGTGTACGTTATTCCTTGGCTGGACCTAATGCAAGGGTACAAATGTAGATCATAAGTATTCCTTTACTGTAGAGGTGAAGCCAGATCTTGAATTACAACTGCTAAGTAAAACAATTATGTAATTATCTCTAAATATATATATAACATTTGGTAAAGAAATCTATTATTTTTATGTAGTGAAATATTAGAAAAATATCATGTCATTGTTATGTCTTGAATCAACTGTCTTTGCTTTTCCCAGCAATTAACATATAGAGGAAAATATCCTACAGGAAGAAAGAAAAAGAGGGTTTTATTAGTAGTTGCTCATCACTACTAAGAGCATGTTGTTGGTGAAAAGAACTTCAAAATGCTGAGGGTTATTTTTATTTGTTTGTTTTAATTTATCTGAATAGAGATAGTGTCCTGGTTTCAGCTGAGTTAGAGTTACTTTTCTTCCTAGTAGCTAGCATAGTGCTGTGTTTTGGATTTAGCATGAGAAGAATGCTGATAACACACTGATGTTTTAGTTGTTGCTAAGTAATGCTTAGACTAGTCAAGGACTTTCTTTTTCAGCTTCCCATGCTCTGCCAGGTGCACAAGAAGTTGGGAGGGGGCACGGCCCAAGATAGTTGATCCAAATCGACCAAAGGGCTATTCCATACCATATGACGTCATGCTCAGTATATAAACCGAGGGGAGTTAGCCGGGGGGCAGCGATCGCTGCTCGGGGACTGGCTGGGTGTCGGTCGGCGGGTGGTGAGCGGTTGCATCACTTGTTTTCTTTTCCCTGGGTTTTGTTTGTCTCTCTCGTTCTCCTTTTTATTACAATTATTATTATTATTATTATCATTATTATTATTACTATTATTATTATTTTATTTCAATTATTAAACTGTTCTTATCTCAACCCGTGGGTTTTCTTACTCTTGCCCTTCCGATTCTCTCCCCCATCCCACCGGGGAGGGGGAGGGTGAGCGAGCGGCTGCGTGGTGCTTAGTTGCCGAGTGGGGCTAAACCACGACAGATAGGAAAAGGTCCATCGTAAATGTTTGGATGAAACAAGCAAACCAAATGATTCAATGCTCAATACAATATGAGCATAGAAAAGTGGCATAATAAGGTTTCAGCTGTATTCTTGCAGGAAAAACAATGAAATCTGCTGGATACTTAAGAGACAGGATCATTTTGCACACTGATAGAAATTCAAGACTTTTTATCCCTGGATGCTTGTTACTATATTCCTGACAGAAGACCATTCTTCACTGTACAGCCAGTGGAATTCGACTTGATCTACCTAAGTGGAAAATAAGCACATTTAACCTAATTGCTGATTAAGTGTTTTGAAGCCATTGCTGACTCTAATGTAGCAGAACAGTGAGAACTTGTATTTCTGCTCTGTTGGCTGAATTGCAAAACAAGTAACCTCCACTTGCTGGGCAGTCGTAAACAGCTGGATAACAGTGTCCTCAGCTGCTATAGCTGAAGCTGGAAGAGGGCACTGAATTAAACAACATTATACTTATCTAAAGGTAGCGTAGCCACTATACCACTATAGCTATTCCCTTTCTAAAACAAACAATGATGCCAATATGGCAGATATTTGATTGACACCACTGCATCCACATCTGAAGCAAGACTGTGAAAATGTTAATTCTTTAAGAAAACAAAAAGAATTACGTTTTATACAATGTAATTCAGCTGGTATCATTTCCCAAACACAACAAGAATATAGTGATAGATAGCTTTCCACACTATGCCAGATTTGCAAAGAACATACTGTTGGGAATCATGCTTTCACATGTCAGTTCTAGGACTAGAAGCCTAGATGCCTATGACTACAAAACCAGAAACTACCGGAGTCAGAAAATAAATATAACTTCTTTCCAAAGCAGAGAAAATATGGAATAAAAAAAGCTACTGCTAAGGCTATCTATAATATAGAATATATTAATGTAATATGGCACCAAGAGAAATGTACAAACTCTGTAATAGATCATATAAAGTTTAGCAAAACTTGTAACTGATTACATAAAGCCAAGAACCGCTTTTTTCTTAGCAAAAGTGCTATTTGTATTTAAACTACGTGTCGTGGTTTAACCATGGCTGGCAACTAAGCCCCACACAGCCACTCACTCAATCCCTCCCAGTGGGATGGGGGAGAGAATCGGAAGAGAAAAAGTGAGAAAACTCATGGGTTGAGATAAAGACAGTTTAACAGGTAAAGCAAAAGACATGCACACAAGCAAAGCAAAACAAGGAATTCATTCACCACTTCCCATCGGCAGGCAGGCGTTCAGCCATCTCCAGGAAAGCAGGGCTCCATCACGCATAACCATTACTTGGGAAGACAAACGCCATCACTCCGAACGTCCCCCCCTTCCTTCTTCTTCCCCCGGCTTTTATTGCTGAGTATGGTGTCATATGGTGTGGGATATCCCTTTGGTCAGTTGGGGTCAGCTGTCCCAGCTGTGTCCCCTCCAAACTTCTTGTGCACCCCCAGCCTCCTTGCTGGAGGAGTGGTGTGAGAAGCAGAAAAGGCCTTGACTCTGTGTAAGCACTGCTCAGCAATAACTAAAACATCCCTGTGTTATCAACACTGTTTTTAGTACAAATCCAAAACATAGGCCCATACTAGCTACTATGAAGAAAATTAATCTCTACCCCAGCCCAAACCAGTACACTATGACAGCTGAATTATCAAATAATGCTTCTTAAAGAAGAGATGTTATATTTTAAAATGTTTTTCTTAAATCAAGAGATGAGATGTCTATACAAATCATTTGACATATAAAACTTCAGGCATTTGTAGGCTGTCTAACAAAGAGTGCAATATGAGACAGTGATGTTTATTTTTGAAAAGGGAATAAGATAAAGAAATTAGGTTTTGTTTTTAGAATGTGAAATCTACATTAATACCCATTAATTCTAAATTTCAGCAATCCTATTTTTCTATATATGCTATAGTAATAGCATATAAAATCATAATAGGAAAGAATAACCTGAGAAAAGACAACTGCCATGCTATATTTTTGGCAGTGAATAAATACTCAACAAGAATTAGGTACCAATGTATTGATTTGGGTATAAACACATTTTCTAACTGAAAAGGCAAATTCAACATGTTGTTTTATCTGTATCTGTGGAATGTTTGTAACTGCCAGGCACAAAATAATATTCATAAAAAAACTGCCAAAAAAAAAAAAAAAGTGAAAAAATACAAAGTCAAACTTCCAGAAAACATGCCAGAAGGTTGCCTAGGAAAATTCCATCTGTTTGTTCCATGTTGCATGTATGTGTATGATAAAGTCTATAATTATACATAACATTTACCCTCCTGAATCCCAGCTAATTCCACACAAGGTTGGAACTACTCTTAATTGGCAGCTACTCACTATTTTGCTTTCACCCCATTAATTTCTTTGCTCTGCATTTATTGCACTTTGTTAAAACCCTGCTTTGAAGACAGTACTGTCAGTTCTCCTCTTGGCTTCTGTTCTCATGTTTATTACTGAAGTTACACAGTTCTTCACAACTATTAATTTTCAAAATACTTTCGGTGGCCTTCTATTGAGTGATACTGTTCTTTTGTTACTGAAAGGGAACTGAAGCACAGAAATTAATTTGTTCACTAATTTTTAGTACTTGTCATACTTTCTGTTTATTTTCAGCATGGGAAGTTAATCTGTATAGCAAGTTTAAACTGCCAGAGTCTCAGAAACAAAGTAATGATAGAGCCTACTGAGTCTATAAGGGCTTCCCCTTTTTTGAGTGACCTTTCTAAGCCCTCATTCTTTAGTTCCTCAGCAGTGAGCTACCCACCTACCAGAGTCCAACAGTTTGAATGCAGACCGACTCTGGACAGACAGGAGCACTCTAGTTTCAGTAAAATTACATTATTCAAAATGAGAAGACAGACACTGCATTCTGGAGTGTAAGCCACAAATGGTGTTATAAGATATAAAACTGAAATAGGGTGACTGTGACCTTAATTGCTTGATAAATGCAAAAATCTTCCAGAAAGTAACTTCCTGAAGTGTGTAATGACTCATATGAAATTAAAATGAATAGTAAAATAAAGAAAATAGTAAGACATGTACTATCATGTGCTTAATGAGGCTCTCCCCATTTAAAGAATCACTGCCCAGTATGTTTTCTTCATCAATAATTCCCCATCCAGTTTAAAGAGGGGTCGGAATAAGAAGAGTTTCTTGTTTCATCAAGTTAGAACTATGCTGTTACAGAAAAAAAATCAAGGGTTTTCACAAGCAACATAACTTGGTCAAAAGTTATTATGATTGAAAAGATTAATCGGAGGAAGGTCCAGTTTTCTTGGCACATTTAATGCACTTAAAACCATGAAGATCAGTTTAACTTTGGGGCTCCCCCAGAAAGATGAAAAATCATATTAAGAGTTTAAAACAGAAACACAGAAGAATTCTGCCTTAAAACATACTTGCATCTTCCTGTAGATATGATTTTGATGTAATATTGTTAGTATAATTCATTTTAGGCATTCCTTTTGATAATCTTCCAAATAAACTGCCTAAATTCCTTTATACTTTCCAGGCAATGAATACTCAGATTATCATTTTGGTGTGATTTGATTTTATTCAAGTGCAAAAATACACTTGAATGAACTATTCCATTAATTACAATAAGTAAATGTTAAGTTTATGTAATGGGACTGGCTGGGATGGAGTTAGCTTTCTTCGTAGCAGCCCTTATGGTGCTGTGTTTTGGATTTTTGGCTAAAACATTGCTCATAACATACTGATGCTTTGGCTATTACTGAACTGTGCTTGCACAGTGCCAAGCTTTTCTCTTTTTCCCCCTCTCTGCCCTCCCAGCAGGTAGAGTGGAGATGAATAAGGAGTTGGGAGGGGGCACGGCCAAGACAGCTGACCCGAACTGGCCAAAGGAATATTCCATACCTGTAACATTATGCTCAGCAATAAAAAGTGGTGGTAGAAGAAGAAATGGGGGGGAGAAGGGGGATTGTCTTTCAAGGTGGCTACTGCTCAGAGACTGACTGGGCATCGGTCTGTTTGTGGTAGGTGGTGAGTGATTGCCTTTACATCACTTTATTTCCTCTTTATTTCATATATATGATTATTCTCAGATTGTTATTCCATGTATAACTTCCCCTTTTCCCCATATGAGAAGATAAAACAAACTAACAGTGACCCTGCCTCACTTATTTTGGTTTTTTCCCTGCCTGCAGTACTAAGAAAAACCAACCCCCTCATTTTTATACCCATAAATATACCTACCTTACAGTTATTATTAAAAAATAATAAGAAAATCATCACTATCAATATNNNTCCCTTGTAGAATTTTCATCACTATCAATATTTTATGGCATTCTTAGATTATATTAAATTTCAGTTATGAACACCAGAAATTCAAACAAGCAACTATTAAAACCTTTAAATAGGAAAACTAAACATTTATTTTATGCTGTTGCTTGTCTTATAACTGCAGCAATCTAGGAACAGTTTTATTGAATTTCAACACTACATTAAAGTCAATGAAATCCCAAACTATACTTACTATAAATCTCAGATAAAGAGAGTATAACTTTGAATCAGAGCATATTTTAAAAAAAAAAAGTTCTGGGAGTCAATTAACTAATATTGACATTCAGAACTTTTTCAAGCTTTGACCTGCATATAAATAGGCAGAGGTTAATGTTTGCAGATGGTCCTGTAAATGGTATATAAGAAAGTCTGAAGTTAATTCACATTGTCTTTAAACAGAGAGGATGATCTTTTAAAAGATTAAGTAAGTTATTTCTTGACTAAGTGCTGAAAATTCTACAAGGGAGTACTACCTATATAGTAAGTTCTATTTCTGCCAAATAAACTATTAAAGCAGAATATTTTATGATAACTACAAACAACGAAGCATATGATAGAACTATAAATACTTCTCAACAAGCCAAAAGGTTGGCTAAAACTACAGTCTATCCTAACTAATCCTGTACCACAGGTATTGCTATATAATAAAATGTGTTATGTTCTGCTTTCTTTTCTCTATCTCTCCTTTTTTTTTTAAATTATTGAAACACTAAGGCATTCTAAGGAACAAAGAGAGAAGGAATTCTATACAAACTGCTGATAAACAAGAACCGTGCAAGAACAAGGTTAGAAATCTGCATGATATCCAGCTCTCTGTGCCATACATAACAAGAACTGGGGACCTAGGAGAGGATTCGCAATACTGGCTTGGAAGATCTTTAAGCTACAGAAAGGGCAGGTTTGAAGCCAAGCTGTGGACTATTTCAATTGGAAATTAACATTTCTTCTGGAGGACAGTAACTCAATCTTACAACTTACTCAGCCTAGATGAAATAAAACCTCTTTGCATGAGACTTGGATCAAATCCATACCTTTAATATTACAAAAGCCTGCAAATCTATGGGTAGTACTGCTATGTGAAACATATGAAAGTGGAGAAAACACCTACAGTTCCTATTTAAGATCAGAGAATTCAAAATTCCTTGGTCTGGAGAGAAGAAGTAAGAGAGTGTGATACTGCAGTTCAGGAATTAAAATTCTCATTAAGTGAGTTGAGAACAGAGTTGTGCTAGATCCTCCAATAATTTGTCATGCATCTCACAAAGTTGGCAGTTAGAAGGCAGCAAAGGACCCTGCTAATTAAAATACAAGATTTTTCCTTAG
>VYZW01013244.1:0-19286 GCA_013401315.1 Balaeniceps rex
GGGGAGGGGAGGGGAGGGGAGGGGAGGGGGCCCAGCAGCTCCAAAATAGCAGCAGCTGGTGTGTGTGTGTGGGAGGTGCTGAGCACCCAGCCCTGACAGCAGCCCAAAATAACCCAGATCCAGTTACACGTGCTCCTTAGTGACGGTACAGGCATCACCCACCGCAGGGGGGACCAGCACCAGTGGGGACTTGGCCACCCTGTGCAGGCACACGCGGCTCTGCTGGACCGACCGGGTACCCTGTGTGCCGTGCGAGTGCCCCCTCAGTGCCCAGCACACAGGGGTGTCCCCAGCCATGGCCGGCCGCGGCGCTCACTGCTGGGGGGTGGCTGTGCAAAAGAACCAGGCAACCCCGCTGCTTATCCCTGGGTGGGGACCCCCAGGGCAGGGGGCAGGCTCAGCCGGGCAAGGGGTGCCAGCAGGCTGTGGCGGGTCAGTGTCACACCGTGGCTGGAGGCTCTGGCCTGGCTTTGGTCCCTGAGCAGACGGGGCCGAGCAGGCAGCAGGAAAGGTGGGTCTGTGTCCCAACAGCCTACATCCTTTGAAGGGGCCGACCCCCTGAGGGCTTGCTGCCCGTGTCCCCACCACTATTGCAGGGAAGGTCACGGTGCCAGGAGGGGTAGCAGCAACTCCTGGGAGCTGCCCCAGTGTGCCCCAGCCATGCCCATCAGGACGCTGCTTGTCCAGTTGCCCTGGTTGGGCAGCTCCTGCTGTGTGCCAGGAGGGACCACAGTGTCCCCCCAATGTGGGTGCAAACCCCCCCCCCAGGGCCTGGCATTTGCCCACTGCCTGGCCAGGCCAGGACCTGGGCTGCCCTGACAGGGTCTGGAACAACCCCAGGGGAGGGCTGGGGCTGGGGTGGGGGGCCCACCAGGTGCCCTCATACCATGGCACAAGCCTGTGTGCACCGAGGTCTTATTTCCCCCCCTAGTTTTCCCTCCCCTGGGTGACTCAACTCCAGCTAATCCCCCTCACCCGTCCGGGGCTTTATCTAGGACACGGCGCTGCTCAGAGGCAGCGAAGGAGAGCTGGCTCACGCGGCGGCGGCTAGGGACTCCCCGAGGCTGCACTGCAGGAGGGGCACGGGGGACAGGGGATGGAGACAGGGGACAAGATCTGGACTGTCCTGCCCCATCCAGGTCCGAATGCCAAATGCCTGGCAGCAGGAGAGCCGGAGCAGCCAGACTTACATAAGTGCCCAGACCCTGCCCTCCCTGCCCCCTGCCTCTGCCATCCCCGCAGGGGGAGACCTACCCAGCACTGTGGCTCTGAGGACAGCCAAGCTCAGGCTGGTGACACTGTCAAGGGGCTGGCATGACCAGGAGCCCCTTCCTTGCAGTGAGCAGGCTGGGGCATGGGGACTTGACCAAGGTCACCGCAGGGGCAGGGCTGGGAGAGGGTCCGAGGCGTCCTTACACGTGCTTTCACCTGCTCCCTGCCCCTCCTGCAGGACACTGGGGCACCCCGTCCCCGTGGCCAGCCAGGATGGGCACTCACCCCCAGGCACCCCATCCTCCGGCAAGGGGGATGCCACAGTCCCCCATACTCCCCGGCGAGGGCAGGGGCTGCCCTCTCCCTGCACCCCCTTCTCTGTCCCCAAGCCGGAGGGCAGGGGCTGTGGGAAGCTGCAGGGCTCGTACCTTGGTCTTGTTGAGGACGAGCCCGACGAAGGTGGAGACCAGCAGGGACCCTGGCATGGAGGTGCGGGGACGCAGGTCCTTGTGAAGGTCGGGGAGCGCGGGGGGCTCCTCGGGCAGCGTCACTGTGTAGGAGTCCCTCATGATGGCCCTCGCGGGCACGGCGAGACGGCGAGGGCCAGCCGCGGGTAGGGGGTTCCCAGGGGGTGCCGGGTGGGCACCCCTCGCCTCAGGCCAGCTGAGGCCTGGGGCACGGGGTCAGGCGCCCGGCCTTGCCGGAGCACCAGCACGGCGTGCTGTGCCGGAGCCGGTGCCGGCTCTGAGGCTGACGGCACCTGAGCGGCTCTGACATCAAATGGGTGGAGAGGCGGCAGCCGGGCTCCGTGACGGCCAGCCCCCGCCGCACCGCGTGGTACAGCTGAGCTGTGAGCCAAGGGGGCCCGCGAGGGGCGGCTGTGCCCGTGGGCCACGCTCCCGGCACGCCGAGCCCATGGTGGCAGCAGGGCCCCGGCACCGCGGGCCCTCTGGGGAGGATGCTGGCAGCGCTCCGGTGCAGCACTCTACCCCCTCTACCCTGCTGAGACACCGTAGCCCCGCAGCTCTCGGCAGCGGTGCTCCCCGTGCTTCAGGGTGCCCGTCCCCCGACACTGGACCGGCACCACACTGGCATCACGGGGGCAACAGGGCACTTAGTGCAAGGCAGCAGCCGGGGGAGCACCTGCTCCCCCAGCGCTCCCCCATGCTCCCGGCTCCTGCGGACCAGGGCTGATGGCACCGGCTCTGTGGCCCCAGGCGCGCTGCACTGCCAGCACGGCGCTGGCCCGAGAGCTGGGCAGGCGCTTGGCAGAGAGCGAGTCTGCCCCAGCCAGGGGTCACTCGCCAAAACTGGCTCGGTAAAACTGGGACAATCCCACAGCATGTGGGTGCATGGAGTGCCTGTACCCAGAGAGGGGCTGAGGGCTGTCTGAGAGGGTTGGTGGGGCTCCTGGGCATGCACATTCCCTGCAGGACCAGTGCTGGGCTCCCTTGCAGTGCCATTTTGGGGGAACTGAACAACAGCAGACAGCGCGTAGCCCCCTTTGGGGGATGCATTGGCACTGAGCTCAGAGGGTATTTCAGTGCCTTGCTTCATTTGCTGGGGAAAAACTCCCCCCAAATCCTGTGTGGAGCAAAGACCCCATCTGGTGTCTCCCCTCTGAGCACTGGGTAAACTGAGGCACGGAACAGGCAGGGCTCCGGCTCTTCTCCTGCAGCAAGGGCAGATGCGGAGGCTGGCAAGGAGCCTGGGTGTCCTGCATCCCAGTCCTGCATCTCTCTGCTTCACCCCTCTGACCGCAGCAGGGCGAGTGACGGAGGCTTGCGACTGCTGTGCGTGCCCAGGTGTCTTACCCGCCCACTCAGGGAAATTTCCATGGGCGACCGAGGCAGGGAGTGCAGTTGGGCTGCTCCGAGGACAGCCAGAGCCTCCTAGCCTCGCCAAGGGGGCTGGAGGCACCAAGCAGAGGCTGCTTCCCTCCCATGCCAGCCCCCACCAGTACACCTCCAGCCGGAGCCAGTGGCTGCTATTTGAATCCTAATTGCTGCAGATGCAGCCTCCCCTGCCCGCTGCGTGAGCTCAGCACAGCCAGTGGAGGGGCTGACTGGGGGGGGAAGGGAGGGAGACTATTTTTGGCACCAGCAAAAATGTCTGAGGAGGCATCTTGCAGCGTTATTCATCTGCAGGGCCAGGGCTTTTTACATCACAACAGGATGCTTGTCGTAATCCCCGCTTGTGTGTGCGCGCATGTGTATATATATACACACCCCACGGTGTGTACACCATACACACGCAGGGACACAGCGTGCACACGGGGGTGCGCACCCCACTGGCCTTGCGCAGACAGCATGGGTGCCCTGCAATGTGCTCCCACAGCCCCTGCAGGTCGCACCCTGGGCCCCGGGGCCATGGCACAGCTCCCCGGTGCGTGTACCGCTGTACCAGTGCTGCGCACACCAGCCAGGGCTCCCGCCACCCTGCCCTGCAGCCCGGTGGGTGGCCTGGGGGCAGATTTGCCCCAGTGCACAGCCTGCCCCGAGCACTGTGCAGGGTGCTGCTGCAGCACTCTCCCCGGGGATGCACCGTGTCGGCAGAGCCAGTTCCATGGCAAGAGGGGTGACGTTCAGCCACATCCTGTGCCGAACCTCGTGCCCTGGTGACATCGGGCACCCTGGGCCAAGGATCAAATTCCCCTCCAGCCAGAGCTGCATGCAGGCTCTCAGGGCAAGGCTGGAGCAGGAGAGAGAAGGGGAGCCCCGGTGGGATGGCATCACTCAGAGCTAGCTCCCTGCCCTCAGCTGTCCCCTCTGCAGCGGTGACCTTCTGCCATGGGCAGAGGTTGCCACAGGCCCGGTTGGCACTGCGAA
The DNA here is from genome assembly GCA_013401315.1 of Balaeniceps rex. NCBI lineage: Eukaryota > Metazoa > Chordata > Aves > Pelecaniformes > Balaenicipitidae > Balaeniceps > Balaeniceps rex. The sequence goes on from VYZW01013244.1 coordinate 4,041, forward strand.
GGCAGGCAGGGCCAGGACTGGCTGCAGGCCAGAGACGTCAGCTGCTCAGGATGGGACTGCGGAGAGCTGCTGGCGATTTTGTGGGTGGCTCTGGCCTTCTGACCCTATGTTCACCCAGGGTGGTTAATGGGGCGGCACAGCTCCGGTCCTGCCCCCCGCCAGCCTGCCCTCCCCGGGAGCCAGCATGGCCCTGCGCAGAGCCGGCGGCTCGGCGGGCACGGCCGCTCACTGCAGCTGCACGTGCCTCCCTTTGCCCTGCGGGATGGTAAACTGAGGCGCAAGGTGATGGTGTGGGTAGGAACAAGTGTGGGCATCCTCGCCTCCTGGCTGCAAACTCCTCTGGATGGTGGTTGGTGTGGTGCAGAGGCAGGAGGCAGCTGGGGAAGAAGGGATGGGAAGAGGCACTGAGCCAGCCCTGCCATGCCTTGGCTCTGGCAGGAGCGGGTGCTGCTGGCACTGCCCTCGGGGCTGGGTAATGGGGCAGAACCGATGGCAGCGCCGGGGCTGCAACATGTGCTTGTTTCCGGCACCTGGCACGGCTGCAAGTGCCCGAGTCTGTTTTACGATCGGTACATTTGCTTCCTGGCTTGGGAAAGGGAGGAAAAAAAGCACAGGAGTGGAAAATAGCAGGTGTGCCCATCAAAGCACCAAGGAAACCTAAGCCAGTGTCACCAATCCAGTCTCCCCGCCTGCCCCAGCATGGGTGCTCACCCCAGCACAGGTGCCCACCCCAGCACCCTGTGCCAGCTGCCAAGCCCTGCTCAGCTTTGCCACCCATCAGCCCTGGCTGGAAAGCCCCCAGCTGCGTTCGCATGCAGACCACGAGGCTGCGGTTTGGGACTAGCACATCCCCTGATGCCCCACGGCCATCCCATGGCAGCAGGCTGGCACCCACATCGGAGCAGTGTGTGGACACCTGGGGTGTGTGGGCACCTGGGGGTGGGGACCCCTGCCCTAGCAGTGGTGGCAAGGGCTTTAGTGAGTGCCCGTGGCTGGCAGTGCCTGCTGGGTCCCCCCTCAGTCCCCCCCACCAGGTCCTGGCGTGGGAGGGGGAGGCAGGAATTCCCTTCCAAAGCACCCCTCCTCCACTCGCCCCAGCCCTCCAACCTGTTCGGGGGCCAGGGACCAGGCACGTTGGGCACAGGGGGTCCCACACCAGGGCAGGGTACTGCTGGCACTGCACGTGGTGCAGCTGGTTCTGGGCTGGAGGGTGCTGAGGAAGCTGCAGGCGAGATGCTGGCAGCGGGCTGCGATGCTGCACCCCCTCCATTGCCCCTGCTCCCGTGTCTGGGGGCTCAGGTACGTGTTTAAAACCGGGTGAGTGCCAGGGAGAGGGAAGAGGGGAGCCAGCCCTGCCAGGAATGGGATGGGCGGCTCCAGAGGGACAGGGGGGAGACCTTTCCCGCTGAGCCACAGCTGCGGGCATGTGGCGGGCAGGAGCATTCGCCTCTCCTCCCTACCCCATGTTTCTGGCTGTGCCTCCCCAGCCCAAGGGCATGGGCCAGACCTCCAGGCTGCTCCCGCAGCCTTTTTCTCAGGCCCTTGGGCACAGGGAGGGATGTGGGGACACTGGCTGGAAAGGGAAAGAGCTTCCTTTCCTGCTCGCAGTGAAGCAGAAAAAAATCCCCGAGCCCCTATCCTCCTGGTTTGGCGGGCGACGGTGGGACAGAGCTGCAGGGAAGCAAAGGGCAGGTCAGAGCCTGCACAGGGGCAGACCGGTCTCCACCATGGGTGAATGAAGGCTGACTGGAAAGAGAGTGGGAGACAATGCGGGCAGAGCCTGACCAGATCTTGGAAGGAAACCTGAGTGGAAAATTACCAGGCTGCTCCCCTGCGCGCCTGAGCCGGGCTGCGTGTGTGATGCCTGCTCCCGGCCTGGGCTGAGGCTCTGGGGATGGTGCAGCACCGACTGATACCTGGGGCACCGAGTGCCTGCCACCTTGTTGGATGCCATACAGAGCAGCCACTGCCCTGGAGAAACTGCTGCTTCCCTGGCTGCCACGGCCCGTGCTCGGGGCTGGGGCACAGGGCCCCAGGATGGCAGCAATAGACCGTGCCAGGGATCAGGCATCACAGGGCACCGGTGAAAAACCTGACTGGCAGCTGGGCACCAAGTCACTGTGCCAGAGCCAGCACCAGTCAAACCAGCCTTCCTAGCTGGGTGTCTCCAGCAGGGTGAGCGCCCAGCCCTGTCATGTCACCTCCTCTAGCTGGGACGAGGCAGCAGGAAACCCTCTTTGGTCCTGCCCTGGGCCAGGGCTGGGGGGGAGCAGAGGGCAGGGGGTGTAGGCACAGTCGGCTGTGTGGGGACACGGTGCACAGTGTGCACCCGTGCAGGTTTGCATGCACGGGGGTGTAAGTATGCCTGCGTGTGCCATCACCCGCTGCCACGCACACATGCAGAAAGGTGCAGTGCACACACTCCTGCCAGCACATGGACACCCTTAGCTGCAAGGCACCCCTGGGGAGCCCCAGGACCTGTGCTCCCAGCAGTGCAGGCAGTGAGGAGCACAGCCCCTCAGAGGACACCCGCCTGCCTGCACACGGCTGTCTCAGCAGCTCTGGCCCAGGACTGCTGTGCCAGCAAGGGCGGCTCGAAGGGTCAGCAGCAGCCCTGCATGGCACAGACGCAGATGCAGAAACTGAGGCACGGAGCAATGCACCGAGATTCCCAGGGAGTATGTGCAAGGTGCCTTGGGCTCCCCAGCTCAGCACAAGCGGGCATGGACCACATACCCCCCTGCAGCACAGCTTTGTCCCCTGCCCCCAGCAGGCGCCACGTACCGTGGGGTCCCGGGCGGGCATGTCGCAGTAGCCATCATTCCTCTCGCAGGGCTGGCTGGTGCAGCGGGTGCTGGAGGGTGGCAGGGCAGAGCCAAGGGTGACCTGTGAGGGGCTGAGGGGGCCCGTGGGGAGGCCGCCATGGCTGCTTTTCCTCCCGTAGCTCTCCAGGTAGCTGCGGACGTAGTCGGAACGCGTGGCAGCCTGGTAGAGATCCTGCAGGGCGCTGAGCTCCTGGCGGCCCCGCGTGCTGAGGGGGGCGGGGGTGGGTGCATAGGCGCTGTCCGAGGCGTGCAACCCCGAAAACTCCCGTGCCAGGTCCGAGTGGCTGATGGATTTGCGACGGCTGAGAGGCGCTGTGGTGGGCAGGTAGCCCGGGGGGCTGCTGGGGGCCCCTGTGAAGGTGTAGCACGCACCCCCACTCAGCCCACCACCGGGCGGCCGGGACTGGGTGCGGACGTACATGGGGCTCAGGCGGATGCTGGAGTCGGGGTACAGGGGCAGCCGGCTGCTCTCATATCCACTGGTGGGGGACAGCCCCGTGTGGTGGTACCGGGGGGAGGCCAAGTAGCTGGTTTTGAAGCCAATTTTGTTGCTGTCTGCATAGGGTGTGGCCAAGGTGGATCCATAGGAGGTATAGGAGCTGTAGCTGCTGGGCACCTTGCTGTAGGTGGTCTCGGCATAGCGGGATGAGTCAACGTACCTCTTCAGGGTGGAGGAGAGCTGGGACATGCTGGAGACTGGGGCTCAGCAGGCTCTCCTGGAGGCATCGACTGCAAGAGAAGAGCCCAGGGGTCAGCTTCCATGGGCCACAGTCAGCAAAACGGGGCACCCACCGCCAGCACCCACCCAGTAGCTCACTGGCTTCTGCCTCGCCTGGAGATCCTTGGAGGGACAGGCAGGAAACAGCAGGAGCCCAGGGTATGAAGGGTGCAGGGGGGGCTCCGGGGCACAGTGTGGCCGTGGCTCCTGCCACCTGACAGCCCTCCTGGAGAGCCTGGGACAGCAGGGCCCAGCTGGCACTGCCACCTGTGTGCCTTCGGGCACCTCGTACCACAGAAGGGAGCCCCAGGACACAGCCAGAGGCACCCAGCATCCTGCCACCCACAGTCACCGAAGCCAAGGGACTGCAGCCGTCACCTCTGCCCCAGCCCTGGCATCCCTGCCACACCGTCCCGTGGCTGTCCCACTCTTGGGGCTGGAGGGGTGTCCCCAGTGCCTCCTCCAGATGGGAAGCAGTTGCCTGGTCACAGTCATGAAACTTAGGCCCTACTCTGGCTGATACAGGCAGGTGGGATGGACTGATACAGCCAGCCCAGCATCTTCCCCTGGTTATTTGGAGTGAGCGCCGGGGCTTGGCAGGGGGCTGGCATTTCCAGCTTGCTGCTAACACACACCCGGTTTGGCTGAGAGGGAAACTGAGGCAAGGTCAGGAAGTCAGCACAGGAATCCTTGCCGTCCATCCCTGCTCCTCGGTTGGTGCTCAGCACCAGGCAGTGTCTTGGTGCAGCCACAACCACCCAGGGGCCTTGGGGGACTCTGGGGACAGCCAGGGATCCCCTCATTGCAGGGGCCTGGCCACCCAAGCAGCCTGCCCATCTCCCTGCCATGGCTGCACCCTGCTAGCCTCCCATCAGTAATTCAAGCTGATGCGAGTCTTCCCGGTGAGATGGCTGCTGTGCCCTGGCCAGCCGGGCAGAGCCAGCCCGTAGGAGTGGGCGGCAGCACAGCACTCGGTCCCCACAGGGAGCTGCTGGCTTCTGCCCCATGGCACCGCATGAGGCAGGAGAGGAGCGTGTGGGGGACAGGGACAGAGGCGCCCAGAGCACACACGGAGCCAGCCCGGAGCCGGGACAGGGCAGCGTGGCAGCATCCAGCGCCCGCAAACACAGACTGTCCAGAGCCGGAGGAAAGTTTGCTCTCGGCACCCACACTGGCGGGCTGATGGCTGCTCCCCTACCTGTCCTGGGGCTGTGGCTGGCACCGGGGCGGGCAGGACCCCAGCTGAACTCCTCTGTCCTGGCGTTGCTGGTGCTCAGCTCCCCGGGTGCTTGTCGTCCCTTCCCTGGCAGGACAGTGGCTCATGTGGCTCTGAGAGTCTCCAGTCACCCGGGAGATGACCCTGATTCAAAAGCTTTTCCCAGCCCAGCCGGGGCGGGTTCTGGCCCGGCTCCAAGCCAGGAGGTGACCGAGACGGTGCCTGGCCCGGCCCTTGCGCAGCCCCGGCAGCACGCAGGACGCATCCAGGCTTAGGGATGGGCACTGGATCCCCGGCAAGAGAAGCCACTGCAGCATCACTCCCTGCCTGACCCTGGGGGGGACCCAGGCTCCTGCTCAGAGCCCAGGAGTCCCCAGGCATGCCTGCCCCCAGTGGGACCCCCTTCCCCGGGGGAGCTGGCAGCACTCCTCTGCAAGTGTCACCCCGGGGATGGGAGCCACCCTGAGCCTCCCTGCTGCGGCCACAGCGTGCACGCCCTGCATTTTCCATGGCAGGCAGCTGAAAGTGATCCCCATGAAATCGGAGTGGTGGAAGGGAGCCATGCATTGTGGGGACGAGCACCCCTGGCTCCACAGACCCTGGGGAGGGGGGTGAGGTGGCTGCGGTGTCAGGTCCCCCAGCCACCCCTGCCCATCTAACCCCGGTGTGAAAATGCCCCAGGACTGCTTTTAGAAGACGGTGGTGAGAAGCATCATCCAGCCACCACGGCCTCGTGGCTGGCAGCCCAGCTTTCCAGCCAGCCGGCTGCATCCCGGTTGCTGTTGTTATTGCCCAGGGAACAACCATCCCACAGTGGAGAGAAAACTATCTACAAGCAAGAGCAAGGTGGAGCGCACAGACCTGTTCGGGAACGGAGGCTGAGGGGTGAATAATCTGCTCCCAGGCAAGAACTCCACAAAACACCCAGCTCTTCCCAGCTAGGCTGTGGCTGCCCTCGCCAGCACTGGGAGTTGCTCTGCCAGCCAGGATTTGACATGCACAGTGGGGAATTTTGCTCGGAGGGACGCGGGACCCCAGCCAAGGGACTGGCACTCCCTGTGGGCGCCAGAGTGGGAGCGCCGGACCCCCTCGGCTCCCAGGGAGCACACGCCTGGCTGCCTGCCTTGCTGGGACATGGAGCAGCCTGGCACAGGGACCCTCTCTGGGCTGCCCCTGCTCCCCGTGCCCCCAGCCAGCAGAGATGATCTGGGCTCGGGACAGGTGCCTCAGTGCTGGGACAGCCCCATGCTGTCACCCACTGCCAGCGGTGCCTGTGCTCTCTGACGGCACCCTGTGCCATCGCCCACTGCCAGCGGTGCCCGTGCCCTCCCACTGTGCCGTGCCACCGCCAGCACCAGCAGCAGCTTCCCGTGCGTGTGCGCTGGGCACCTCTGTCCCCGGGAGAGCCACCGGCTCAGGAGCGGGAGGGCAGCGGGTGCTTTCTGGCAGCAGGACAGGTCTCCACAGGGCAGCACGTGCCCTGGGGATGCAGGGGAGCAGATGGAGGGATTTGGGGCCCAGGAGGGGGAACCTGCCCCTGGACACAGCAGCTAACCCATTGGTGTTGCGGGAAGAGAGGTCTTACCACGGAGGACTGCTGCATCTGCTAGGACCGCCTGCGCTGCGGAGTCCCCATGTCACATCAGAGTGGACCCCAGGGCTGTGGGAGAACAGTGTGCCAGGAGCCAGAGGAGCTGAGGGGGTGTGAGAAAACCCCGGTTCCTCCCATCTCTTCCTGGCTTGCCTGGCCCCTCCCTGCCCATAATAGCGCTGAGCTTTCCTGCTGCCTGGCAAAGCCCTGGGGCTGGCATGGCTGAGTCAGGCCTCCTGCATCCCCATCATCCTCCCAGGGTGTCAGAGGAAGCTGAGGCACAGGAATGTCCGGTCCGCCATCATGTGGCCAGGCAGCAGCCAGCGCCAGGGACCCGGGAGCTGGGGCACCGCGGGGTGGCTCGGGCTGCTGCGGAGTCCTGCCCTGGCCTCCAGCTCCAGCAGCCTTCCAGATGGGAAGCTCAGCCTAAAGCTGGGAGGCAAACCCTTCAGCCTGGAGGAAGAGGAGCAGAGACCCTGCTCCTTCTCCAGCCGCTGCCGGAGCCCTCCTGCCCGTGGCCCGGTGGCAGCTGTCCCCCTTGGCGGCGGTGGAGCCCCAGAGCGGGCTCAGCTTACACAGCATTGGCTCCATCCAAGGTGTTACGGCACAGCTGCTTCTCGCTTACGCAGGCTTGGAGCTGTGTCCCCTGTCCCCTGAGACACAATGTCCCAGCCTGGAGGTTACGTGGGAGCTCCCAGCGCTCCACAACGGCTTAGGCAGAGGACTGTGAAGCACCTTGCCTGCTCCAGCCTGCAAGCGGTTTGGGGCAGAGGGGCTCCCTGTCCACCTGACAGTGCCGGAGGGGTGGGACGGCCTCCTGCCCATTCCCCGAGGGGGACAAGGCAAGGGATCCCTCTGGGTATCTGCGTTTCCCTCTAGGAAGCGTGGCCCCGAGCTGCCCTGGAGGGAATGTGCTGTGAAATGTTTGCTCCCTGCAAGGGGTGGCAGTCACCAAGGGGTGTCCTCGCTCAGCAGATAGAGGCCCCAGTGCCCCGGGGCGCTGCCGGCAGCCCTTCTCGCAGCCCTGCTCCAGCACTTGGTGAGAAGCCACCCTGGCTCCGGCGCTGCCCCACCACCACTCGCACACCCCAGAGCGATGGGACCTGCCGAAGGTCACACATGCAGCTCGGGCCAGCCTGGCCAGGGCCCTTCCCCTACCAGCCACTGGGCCTGAGAACCCTCCAAACTCGTGCCAGATGTGCTGGCCGGGAGTCATCGCCCTGGACTCAGTCTGTGCTGCTGACACATACCCACCTGGCTGCAGAACCTGCTACTTGCCGCTCCCAGGCCACCCCCCAGGCAGTAAACCCCCAAACCCACAGGGAAACTTGACATAAGACCCAGGGCATGTTATTGCTTTGACAGCTGCGGGTGGAAAAAAAGAAGGGACCCCAGGGAAGTGCCCAGGCATGCGGCTCTGCCCACACTGGGGGACGAGGAGGGTGCCGGGGAGCGCAGCTTGCTGGCGGAGAGCTGCCAAGTTTTCGTGCGTGAACTCTGAACCTGCTCTCTGGAGATGTAGAGACTGCAAACCTCTCCCCCGCGGTTTTACCCAGCCGAAGGAAGAGGGGGACAGTTTTGACGGTGCCTCTGAGTCTCTGACGCTGCAGCCTCCTCCCCAGGGGGCTGGCATCCCCGCATCCCCACAGCATCCCCTCCACTCACCTGAGTGCAGGTCGGCAGGGCTGGCAGCCGGTGGCTGGTCAGGGGCACGCGGCCGGCATGGCGGGGGGTGAGCGGCTGGTCATGGGGTGATGCCCGCGGGACTGAGCACGGGGAGCCGATCCTGCCTCCTCAGGGTGCTTCCCCTGGGGCTGGCAGCAGCCGAGCCCTTCGCAGGGGACAGGCCACCCCACAGCTCAGCTCCTCCACCCTGCAGGGAGCGGACGCAATGGTTGGAGGGGGCCGAGCCGGAGGGCTGTGGGGCCGCGTAAAAACGCCACTGAAGAAATTCACGGCTCAGGTTACCGGCTAGATAAATATAGTGTCTTTATCTGACCTCACAGGGTGCTGAAATGCTCCTCTCGCATTCCAGCTTCAGGGAGGCTTAAAGGGGACGTGAACCCGAGGGGGCTAGTGGCCCACGGCAATGGGGTGCTGGGAGGGGAGGCTGCGAAGGCAGGGGGGGCTGTGGGAATGAAGAAAGATGACTGAGGGTAAGTGTGGGGAGGAGAGAGATTTGCGGAGGGAGACGGAGGTCCAGGAGGGAAAGGATGGACAGAGGGTTAAGAGAGGGAGCGGGGTGGGACACAACTTGGTGTGGGGGTCAGGGAGGCAGAAAGAGGGGGTGCCCATGGCTGCCAGTAAGGTTTGGAGCAGAGCATCAAGGTGAGGGGAGGAGGTGGTCTGGGTTTTGTGCCCCTGGGGGCAAGCTGTAGGGAGAAAAGCCCCCTAAGCCTGCAGCAAAGGTGGGCACAGGGCAGCTGGTGTGGCAGTGCAGGCGCAGGAGCACCCACCCCTCCCGGCTCCACGAGGACACTGGGGCACCCACCCAGCACCGCTCCCCAACGCTTGACCCACCCAGGGCGGCACGGCCTCGTGGTACGCCGGCACCTGACCGGCCATGACTCAGCGAGCACCTGCAGAGGATAATTAGGAGGGATGCAATTATGGTGGCATTTTCCTCCCTCCTGCCTGGCTCCAGCCCTTAAACAGGGAGGGCCACGCGAGGAATGCGTCTGGGCGTCGCTCTGGGAGGCTGCTATGGGGTCACCAGTGGGGTTAGGGGGTGGTGGCAGGGCCCTGCTCCCAAACCTGAGGGTGAGCGTGCCCCACAGTTCCTGGCTCCCAGGGCAGCATCTTGACCTGGGGCAGGGAGCAGTTCGTGGCTGCTCCAGCTGCTCTAGAGGATGGAGGGGCCCTTGGCAGCCCCACAGGCAGCGTGCAGGCTCAGGCACGCAGGAAGGACCCTGGCACGACAGACACACATGCGTGCACACCCAGCCCCGCTCCCACGCGAGCTCCCACCCCTGGCAATTCCCTCCCCAGAGGATGGCTGGGCCAGGACCAGCCCCAGGGTGCCCACTCGTACCTACCCCGCTTTGCCTCCCTGCCGGCACGGTGGGCAGCCCTGGCCCTGAGCTCACAATGGGGCGAGGGGGGGGCCGCTGGGACGGAGCTGGGAGATAGGGACAGGGATGGGATGGGGATGGGGGCAAAGGGCCTGGGCACAGGGGTCTGTGCTCTGGGTGGGCAGGAAGGGTTCTCCCTCCCTGGGGAAGGCAAGTCTTGCCCCTGCCTGCTTCTCTCCGCAGGGCTCGGGCTGCTGGAGACCTGGGAGGAGGCACGGTGGGGGCTGCCCGGGAAGGGTGTCCCCCCTAGCCGGGAGGCTGAGGGCACAGGCTGCCCCTGCCCTCACTGCAGGCTGGAGCCCAGCCCGGCCACGGCCCCTTGCCCCGCCGCCGCACACACGGGTGGCCATGGCTCCAACACACAACCTAGAGTTTTATTGTGCAGACAGAGGAACACTCCTGGAGGATAGGTATTTTCGTTGTTGCTTTTCGTAGGGTTCTTTTTTTTCCCCCTTAACAGAATTTCTTTTACGACAAGCTGTGGAAACAACTACAAATGCTCACAAAAAAAATGAGACTCGAGACGCACCCGCACTCTGCCGGCTGGGCTCTGCGCCTGCCCCGGCGCTCACCAGCAAGCCCAGGGAGCTGGGCGCAGCCAGACCTCAGCTATACACGGCCTCAGCAGCACTAGACAGCAAGCAAGCAGGCAGGGATGGGCATGGGGGCAGGAGGCAGCTCGCGGTGTCTGGAGAAGAGCAAGGAGCGGGGAGCAGCTGCTGTGAATCGCTCTCAGCTGTGGTGGCACAGCCCAGGCTGCACGGGTAGCTCAGTGGGGCTGGGGTTCACCCCATGGACCCGGATGCTCCTGCCTGCATCTTCCCCTGCCCCCGTGCCCTCCCCTGGGTGAGGGTGCAGCAGGGCCAGCCCTCTGGTCTCTCTCCCCATGGCTGGCTGGGCTGCTCCTCGCCCAGGAGCCACCAGGTTTCGGGGAGGCTGGGGCAGCAGCCCACCGGCTCCGCGGGGTCCTGTGGGGCATCGGGGCAGGCCTGGGCTGGCGGCTGTGGGCTGTGCTCGGCATCCCTCTCCCTGCTCTCGCCGACCCCTGGGAACGTCGTGGGTGGCCAAGAGCTGGGCTGCCCTTAGGCCCTTTTCCGCTCTTAAATGGAGAAAGGGAAATGCTGAAAGGGCGGAGGGCGAAGGGAGGGGACACATGGGTTCCTCCCAGTGGGATGGTGGAACTGGAGGAAGACTGCGCTGGAGGAAGGCTGCTGAGCCTACCCAGGGCCAGGCACTGGGACGCGTGCCATGAGGAAGGATTGGGGCCCCCAGATGTTCCCTTGGGGAAGACAGGGTGACGGTGCAGAGGAGTCCCTGTGGAGACCTTGGGGTCACGCTCCCGCAGAGGAGCCCCCTCCCCACCAGCCTGCCTGGATCCAGCTCTGGGGGCCTCAGGGAGGGGAGCAGGGGCGAGGGCAGGGCTGTGGCTGGCTCAGAGAGGCTCTGCTTGCCTCCACTGCGAGCAGGTGCTAGCAGCAATTCTCTCGTCACAGCTAAGGGCTGGTCCCTGGGGAGAGCAAGTGGTGTCTTGGGCTTGGGCAGCCCCAAGGTACCAGATGATGTCTGGAGGAGGCCTCACTCACTTCCAGCTCAGCTGTAAAAAACGGATTAGGAAAAACTTGTTGCCAAAGCACATTTGCAGTGAGCCCCCTCCCAGGGCCCCAAAAGAGCTCCAAGGAGGCAGGGGCATTTGACGGGTGTCTCCCAGACCTGCTCCCCTCTCTCCTCCCAGCCTGGCCAGGCCCAGCATCATCCCGTGCCTCCCTTGCTCCCTCTGTCTCTTCCATGCTTGCTCAGAGACAGGACTCGCCCCGTGCCCCCTCCCAGTCACAGCAGCTCGGGGTGACTCAGGGCGAGAGGAGCAGGCTGAGAAATCAGTAAGTCACCTGGCTAGCGGGCAGGGTGGGTCGGGGACGCTGGCAGCCCCGTCTCCTCCGGGGCCTGTGGGCACAGCACCCAGCACAGGGACCCCTCCGCACGCTCTCGCATCCTCTCTCTTACCTGCCAGTCCAGCTGTCTTTCCCCAGTTGAGAACAGGCAAACCCCAAAAGTTAAGGGACGGGAGAAGCGGGCTGTGCGGGGCTGAGGCTCCGGTGATCCCAGCATGAGCAAACCAGCCAGCCTACCCAGCGGGGAGGTGCGATGGGAGAAGCAACGCTGCCTAGCGGAGCCACCATGCTTCGGACAGGGCATGTGTGCGTGTGATGGCGGGTCTCGGCACAGGACGGTGGTTAGCGTTAGATACACGGCTATATAGAGATTACACAGAGAGAGGTTTCACTTGTTCCAAATGGTTCAGCTTCTCTTTCCAAGGGCTGCGTTCTGGCGGGAAGGTGGGTTTGCTGGGGTACTCGGTGTGTGCGTGCGTGCGTGTGTGCGTGCGTGTGTGTGCGCTCTTCCTTTCACAGGGACACGAAGTCCACAGCTTGCAGGAGAGGCAGGGAAAGGAGAAGCAGCAGGAGCCACGAAGTGTTCTGGATCAAGAGGCTGAAGCCGGCGCATTTCTCCAGTTTGTCTGTGAGGACAGGGAATGGGGAGGGAGAGAGAAGCCGCCATGAAATCCCCCGGGAACAGGAATGAGGCTGGGTGTTACAAGGGATGCTGGGACTCAGCTTCTTGCCTTGTCTCTGCCACAGAAATGCAGCAAGTCCCATCCTGGCCTCTTTCCTGTTTCCCCTCCCACCTTGTGCCCATGTAGTGGCAAAGCTTTCTGGGGCACAGCGTCCCTGGGAAGCGTAACCCTGCCCGTGCCTGACTGAGGTGACAAGGGGATGGGCACCAGGTAAGACAAAGGGCTGTGCAACTGGAGGACTGCTCCCGCAGGACGTAAGTGTGGAAAATCCCCACTGCGCTCCCGCCCCGGACCACATACCTCTTCAGTCCTTCACCAGCAGACTTGTCCCCTCTGCTGGGACTGACTATGAAGCATCACCACCCCATAGGAGGACACCTGGGCAATGCACCTGAGGCAGGGCCCAAGCGAGGCAGGGGTAAGCAGTCTGAGATGGGGCAGAGCGAAGCCATCTGTGGGGCTGACTACTCCACTTGCACGTAAGGGCTGGGAAACATTCATGGGGCTCAGGGAGGGTTTGGGGATGCCATAGGGCGTTGTGGTTTTCTCTGCTGGCCCTGCCAAGCCAAGGAGCAGGTGGGAAGGAGGGGCTGAGGCCAGGCACAGCTGCCCGTCTCACCTTTGATGACAGTGATGTTCTTTATCTGGTTGCCAGTGTAGTCGTTGGTGGCCTTCAGCTCGCACATGTAGACACCCTCGTCGCTGGTGGAGAAGCTCTGCAGGTAGAGGCACACCAGGTTCTTGTGCATGGTGACGTTGGCTCGGCTCCGGTAGACGTTCTCGGAGACGCTGATGGTGCTGTGGATGACGTGCTTCCTGTTGTCCTTGGTGATGCTGAACTCGTAGGTCAGGGGGTTGCTAGTTTTGTTCTCATAACGGCAGTCCACCCGGAGGCTCTGGCCCAGCAGGCAGGCACTCAGGTCCTTGATCATCTGGCAGTGGGCAGCCTGGAGGACTGGGAGAGGCAAGCAGGGGTTGGACGGGGTTGAACGGCGGGCACTGGGGATGCCCATGCAGCCTCCTGGCCCTTGCCCAGCTTCTCTGGGCTGGGCTCGCTGGAGAGCAGGGAGGGGATGCACGTCTGCCGGCTATACCTGTCAGGATGACAGCAATGCCGATGGTGGGGTTCATCTCTCCGCTGAGGTGCCCGGCGGTGGCTGTCACTGAGAGGGGAGCCTGGGCATGGAGAGAGAGAGGCGGTTAGCCAGGCCATTGCCCTGGCACACAGATGTGGGCACGTGGTGGTGCAGACTGCCTCTTCTCGCACAAATGATGCTCTATAGCCTGCTCCTCATCGTGATGTCTGATCCACTGCACAGGGACCGGCTGGCCCTGCAATGAGCTGGGGAATCAGGCACTGTGTGTCTGGCCAGCATCACCTTTCCGTATCCCCAGGCAATGCCAGCCATGCTCTCTTTTCCTTGTCTGGATCCCCCGCGCCAGACATTCAATGAGTGTGGCACAGACCTGCAGCTGCCTGCAGCGAGGGCTGCGTGCACTGCCCTCCCCTCCTTCTGCCTCGTGCCCAGGCTGGGTGCCCAGTCGAGGGATGGGCAGGAGAAATCAGGATGCATCCCAGTGCCTGCACATCATGGCCAGAGGGCTGCGGCTCGCTGGGACCCTCCCTCGGCGCCGGCGGGCGCCAGGCCTGCCAGCCCCCCTGCGGCTCCAGCGGGTGAGCTCAGCAAAGATGACTCATTGTGATGCAGTGAGGGAAAGGGGCCAAGAGCAGCGAGAAGGAGGGACACGGCAGCTGGACGGGGAGCCAAGACTGCCGAAGGACGGCACCAAGTCCCCAGGGGCTGAGCCAAGCCTGCCCGGCCACAGGGTGAAAGGGTTTTGGGGTGGCAGAGTCCACCCTCTGGGTCCCTGGCCCGGGTGCCCGTCTCTCTTCAGCCTGCCTCCTGGTCTGGGTGGGTAAGGGGCCCGTGGATGTGCCATCAAAAACCCCAGGGCTGCTGGCAGTCCGATCCAGCTGAGAGGAATCAATTAAAGGTTTGCAGCCCAGCCAAGCAGCCGCATGGGGAATCTAGCCGCAGACATGCGGAATGGAGGGAGAGGGTGGGGGAGCAGCAAAGCAGACGCCAGGGCTGAAGGACACACCGAGCACCCTGCAGTTGGTCCTCCAGGCTGGGGATGTGGGGCCAGATCCAAGAGGGGGAGGTGAATTACCAACCCTTTGGGACTCCAGGCTGGCAGAGGGGACAGCAGACCCCCGGTTTGCTCCCTCTGAGCCTGGCTAAAGCATCCAGGAAGAGCTCGGAACTGCCTGCACCGCAGCCAGCTGGATCGTTCTTTTTAGCATTTTTTGGGTCTTTCATATAACATTCTAAGAGGAAATACCAAAACCATTTGCTCACTCTGAAGCTGTGAAAGATCTCTATATCCACAACCCTGAACCCTGGCCAGAAAGAAAAATTCCCTTCTGTTTGGTCTTGACAACCAAGAGGTTGCAAATGGGGGCAAAGGCATGATGGAGAAGACTACCTGAGTCTCCTCTGGGTTCCTAGAAACTGGCCCCTGTCCCTTGCTTTATCATTTCCCAGCTCCGACCCACTCCTCTTTGAATGTTCTGGGACACTATCTAGGTCACAGCCAGGCTTTCCTCCAGAAAATCAGTGCAAATAAGCTCCCAGAGAGGGTGGCTCCCTCCCATCTATGTGCAAAAGCACTCAGATCTTCTAGGCTCTGGGTTCACGGGCCCTTGGATCCCTTGTACCCCTCCTCTCCTCCTGACAGGGGTGCCAGGAGCAGAGCTAGCCAGGTAACTCTCGCTCCTGCATGATGCCAGGGGCTTTGCGTAGGGACAGGACTCGCGAGGACGGCAGCATTAGAGCGACTCCAGCCCTCGCAGAGCAAAGCTTTCCAGCGTGGTCTCTACCACCTGCTCGGGCCCACGCCACGGTGGTACCTCTGTGCCCACCACCGTGACAACCTAAGTGTGACAAACAGGCTGTGGGTATGAGGGGGTGTCGGGGAAGAAGAGAGCCAGACCGATGGGCTGAGGGAAACCAAGAGCCCCAGGAACCTGGGGGTGCTCGGGGGTGGCTGCCAGCAAAAGGGGGGCACACGGGGGCTACCGGAACGCAGTGCGTGCGTGAGCGTGGGCGTGCAGGGGAGAGCGAGGCAGGCGACGCCTCTGCCCGGGCCCTGCGAGGGGCAGGAGGGGTCGGGCGCCAGCCGCCCCCCTCGCGGGGAGCGGGCACGCGTGCGGCAGCGCCCGGCAGCCGGCGGCGCGGGGCGAGGCTGGTGG
>VYZW01013271.1:1298-17049 GCA_013401315.1 Balaeniceps rex
ATCAGAGCCACACACAATGCCCTGAAGCTGTATTTGCGGCTCCAGAGCCACAGATCCAGCATTATTTTGTGTGGTGGGAGCCAATGTTCCGTTGTAAGAAAAAGTATCTTTAGACTAGATGTGAATTTTACTAAAATCAGTTTTCCCTGTGTCTTGGGACTATTAGGTCATCAATATCAATCAAGCGTGAAGAAGAGGTAGAGGGAAAGAAGCAGCCGATGAAATCTATCCTGAATCCTTGATTCACAGAAGTGAGATGTACTTTTATAAGTCCTGGCAGGAACCAAGAGGAAAGTCTTCTTTTCATTCATTTCTTTTCATGAACANTTGTGAAGCCTCCCACCTTGGAGATATTCAAGAGCCATCTGGACATGGTCCTGGGCAACTAGCTCTAGGTGACCCTGCTTGAGCAGAGGGGTTGGAAAAGATGACCTCCAAAGGTACCTTCCAACCTCACCCATTCTGTGATTCTGTAGATATAATAAGAACCAACTTCAGTTTGTAGACATAATTTAAATTTCATTGAAACTGAAAGGTAATTATTGGTTTTCTCAACTTATGTTGGTTTTCGGTTTTTACTATCTTGAAAAATATGTTCAGCCTTCTCTTGCATTTCATTTAGTTTTAGCTTCTCTGCTTCTTAGTTTCCTTAGATATCAGATCTCAAAATGTCACAAGAATGATTCTCTGACAGTATTTCTGACCCAACTGAAAATGTAGAACATCTAGAAATCTCTTCTTTTTTCCACGTTGCAGGGGGATTTCTAGGTCAAAGGGGCTGAGAAGGAGTCTGGCCCAACTATATAGCAAGACTCACCAGGAAAATAGCTTCTTACCCAAGCTGATCACAGGATGTGATACCAACTTAAACAGTAATTCAGATGCTCAAAGAAACTGACCTCATGGTTTAATACAAAATGTTTGTGTTACCTAAGCTGTGTGTTTTAAATTACTACAACACTTTGCAATATCATCGAATTTTGCAAGACTGTCTCTCATCACCAACCGTTACCCTGTAAGTTTCTGAAAAAAAACGATTAAAGGAGTCACTTTTATGGAAGTCTGGTTTCTACACCACTGACAAAAGGCTTGAACTGTGGGGCCCTCTTGTTTGAAGGCTCTACTTGGTTAGATAAAGCCTGTTCCAATCAAAAATATCAACAAAAAAGAAAATGATGCTAAACCTAATTGACATAGGTTATTGTAATTCACACTTTTTATGGAAATAGGTACAAATCAAAAGAGTTTCCCTTGTTACGTTAAATGGAGCCAACTTTTGAGTTGTACTGATTCCAACTCTTACTGCAGTCAGTGGGTCTGCTTAAAATGTAGTCAGTACAGATTTTTGCCCATAGAGTGCTAGTATTCAGCTACCTTTTTTGGCACACTTTGAGGCAAAGTATTTTTCCCTGTTTTCTGACATTAATATCCCACCCCTGGCTAAAATGAACAAACTCAAAAAGAACAGAGAGTCCTGGCATCCATTTCAAAAGGTAGTTAGTGGAACTAGAAGCTAAAAGCAAGCCTTTGATAAGAAACAAACCATGCTGATTTAAAAGAATGTTTAATATAATAGTATATTTCCTGTAATTCATAATCCCTACTTCCTTGAGTCTGAAGTATTCCTTTACCTTTTGTAATTCTCTTTCTCCCTTCTGGGGTTCATGAAAGAAGATACCTTGTATCATTATTTCCTTTTAATTAAAATCAGAAAGAGCCCAGAATTGAGAGATGCCTGAAAGGGCAAGGGAACAGGACACTATGGAAGGCTTTGGCCATGGGATCCCAGAGACTACTCTGAATAACTTAATTTTAAGCATTTAAAAAAAAATCTATTTGGTTTTTAGAGTTATGATCATGTATCATTTTTTTCAAGCTGTATATTGTCAGCTCTGAAAGATTTTCAGACTGAAGCCATTAGTAACATTTTGTTTGCATTGGGATAATGATAAGTCTCTTTAATTTTTTGATCTTTAAAAATTCCCAGTGGTCCAGTTTTCCCCTAAAGCTCCTAAGCACAGTCTTATTACTGATACCTTAGGTATTAGGGGTTTAGAGTCCAGCATCTGATGATAACATTCCAAAGCTGAACTGCTCGGGTTAGTTCCCTGTTTTAAATCCTACATTTTACCTACCCCAAAAAAATTGATTTTCACCCCCCTGACTTGGAGGGCACAGAGCATTCATCATGTTTCCTGGGTAGGTGCAGTTCCCTTAAGGAAAGGCACATTCCCCTACACCAAAGAGAGCATTCATCTCACCTACATTTGGTGATCTAAAAGATAGGTGTTCAGTTTAGAAAGGGATAGATATTCATAGCATGAGTCATCTTGCCTTAAAATAGACAGTTAAGAGCAGTAGTATGACTAATTCTCTGGAAGTGCCTAGCCTCTAGTAACTATGGAGGGAAACTAGCTAGTTTGTTTAGAGTAGCTGCCTAAATTTTAGATACCTAGAATTCGGGAAGATGGACCATAGCATCTGACTATTGCATGTCTTTCAGAATAGCTACTAAAGCAGACAACTCCTATCAGACAATAATCTGCAATGGTAGGAATAACATTTTGAAGGTGCCTCTGCCTGATGAAAATGGTCTTTGTTAGTGTGGCAGGGAATGACCAGCTCCTGAGTGTGGAGCTGACACGTTTGTGGAACCATGGCAAATTCCCTGTTAACTTGTGTGTCTGCTGTGCTAGAATACATCTTAGAGATCTGTTCTTACTCCTTTACATATCAAAATGCTTATTTGTTTCATAATAATATTTATTTATATTGCATTTTCAATCCAGGGACCTTAAAACACAAATGGGGAAACTGAGGTTTAAGGAAGATAAGTTTGCATTTTTCCTCCATTTCAGTTACTTTTATGCACTTCCAAAGCCTATTTCAATTAATTAGGACTGCCATATATTTCTGAGGCAACAAGAGTCAAGCCTTTGACTTCAGTGGACTTCAACAGACCTGTTTACCTCGTGGCAGTCTGGCTATCCAGATCCATTTGTTTCTCATATGTTTACCCGTGGATTCAGCTATGGCAGTTACAGGCTTTTATATACTACAATATAGATCTCCAGTGATATTGTTTCCAATTGGAAGACAGATAGTAATTTGCTCAAGTTCTCTATTCCAAATGCCTGAACTGCTATGGATATACTGCAGGAGTCTTTTTTAGGCTTCTTTTGCTGCTGAGTAAAATGCTGAATTCACAGTAACCTGTTCATTTATTTTAAAATTATGATTTTACAGATTCATTGCAATGGGTAAACTTAGCAACAACTCATATAAACTCAATTTTTTCAACAACAATATATATTTTCAAATATCCAAAGTCCAGTGCATGGGAAGACAAAGGCATTTCATGTCAGTAAATTTTGTTGCTCTTTTAATACCATGATGGGCATTCAGAATAACCACTTTGTGGTTTCATTTTAAGTTTGTACATTGGTTATTACCCTGCAGCAAAAGGCAGTTGTGTGCTTAATCTGATGTGTGCGGCACTGACAGCTTACTTTGCTGAGTCAAATTTCTTGTGTAGCTGATAAACGATTACCACAGTTACTGGTTTCATTCCTATGTTTTTTCTGTGCTGAATCATTAAGAGTTGATATAACATTACTGAACAATGCATCTGTTGCGCACTCTTAAATTTATTCTTTTAGATGATGAGCACCAAAAATTTCATTGATGGGTAATAAGTGAAATTAGTCCATAATCTTTACCCTCAGATCTCTTTCTTTTGGTGCATGAATAAGTCCCCAACCCATTATGGAGATATAAAACGTGACTTTGGAAGCAGGACCCTCAAGTTAGACATCTAAATAATAGACCTGGTTTTTAAAATCTTTAGAGTCCTTGAAAGCCTCTGAGTTCTCAGCAGCTCCACTGGAAGCTCATGCAAGCTGCTGGATGGACTTTTGAAAACCAGGCATCCCATTTGCATGCTTTTCTCCCTCAAACTTTAAATAGTTTTTTTAGAGGAGCTGTCACATCCAACACAAAAAGCTGTCGCTTTTGATGCATCCCAGTATCTGCAGATTTCCAGCTAGCTCTGTGCCTTCTTCCCTTATTATGGTGGTTCCTACTTAAAAAAAGAAACATTTTAAACATCATAACTATAAATGCAAATTGCCCTATTAATTAACTGTTGGTTCAGTCCTAAAAGGTACTGAGCCTCTTTTGGAGGTGCAAGAGCCTTGAACTTTCTTTGCCTTTAGTGAATGGGAGTTCAGCTCCTCCTTGCAGTCTGAAACTCCCCTGAGCACAATTTTGTGGTAGTCTGAACCCAAAGTCGTCAAGAATGATTCCTTTTACTCTAGTGTATCAGTGCTGGGCCCTGTATAAAGTGAAAGATTCTTTGACATACACAAGTACCCTTTCCCTTTCTCTCCATCACTCAGAAAGCAGCTTTACTTGTCATTATACTGTAGTTTCTGATACTTAGGGGTAATTTGTTTGGGGGATAAGAACATGCTCCATGTCCTGGAAAGCATGTATATATGCTCGAGAAATGCTAAAACTGTAGCAAGAGATCACTAAGACAATAAGGAAGGAGGGCATGGCTGTATCAGCAAATACTTTTATTCAACAGGCCTAGTATACAGCAAAATGGCAATATGGGGGAGACAAGGGGAGGAAAGGTGCAGTAAAATGTCTGTGGCCTTGCTGCCTGCTTTGCCTGTGCCAGAAGGCAAACCCAACCACTGGCAGGAAGGAGGTGCGATGGCACTGCTGGTAGCCGTGCTGGGCAAGCTGGGCCCCAAGCGTCGCAGATCTCCAGTGCCTCTGGCTCTCCCTCCCCTTCCCTCCTGTGGTGGCAGCAGGATCCAACTCAGTTCTGCAGAGTCCTGTCCTAGCTCGTCCCTTAGCCCTGCCGCTCCCTTTCCTGTGGCAGGAACAGCCTGCTCACCGATCATGGTGGCAGAATTCAGTTTTTCCTCCATTGTCTCTGCCTTGCACTAGTCTTTTTGTCTCCATTTTCCTATCCATAAATTTCATGCAGTGTCTTTACTGAGTTTAGCAGTTTTGCAGGGCTTCACAGTGTCTTTATAGAGTACATTGAGGTTAGGTATGAACAATCATTGCCTGGCCCTCAAAATTCACTGCATCTCTACCTAAAACCCCAAATCAAATCGTTTTCAGGCTTTTCCCAGTTTTCCCTAATTCAGGGGTCTGTCTCAATTTTTTGCTTATCAACACTGGAGAGGAACATTGGTCTTCTACTGCTTTCTCAGCTGAAGTATGGCAAGAGAAGAGGTCAGGGGATGCATTCTTTGGTGATGCAAAGCATGGTAGGAAAACATCTGTCATGTGATCCCAAACTTTTACACTGTTTTTAGAACAGCAAAGAAAAGGATTCATATTTTCGTAAGGAGACTGAAGCTGATAGAAGGAACCTTGACAGAGGCAATATTTTCTGTGGTGCCACATGGCTTTTTTTTTTCCTTTAGGCATGGTTTCAAGAGAAGAGGCAGTCCTATGTAGTGTGTTTGTATTTTAGCCACCGCATGCTCATGCAATAAAAAAGTGAAAATTGCAATAAGATTCTTATCTTGCAATAAAATCCTTTGGATAATTAGTCCCTGATAAACAGTGGTTTAAGTATGGGAAAGTACTCTAACTATACAATAAATATAAGAACTCCTTTAGTTTTTAACCGCAACAATCTGGTTTTCTCTGAATGGCAGGTGTTATGGCAAAGCTGTTACTCGTAACCGTTAAAAGCTTTCAAGGACTGTGTAAACAATATGTAAACGTATACTTGGAAAGAAACCAGTCTAACTTCTGCCTTCAGATAGACTTATGAGAAGCCTATTGTTCTTCATAAATTTTTAAAATTACTGTCTTAATGACTTTTGTACTACATTACTATTGGACATTTCTGGAAACAGCTGTATCCCCAAATGCAGAAACCTGAATTACTGAATTCAATGTACTTCAGTTTAGGCAGTAGGAGAGTGGGAGTTTTCGGGACTGTGATTATAAATCTGGACATCCAGATTCCTTGCAAGTTACATTTTGATGCATTAGTCTTTTCTGGAACAGAGCCATATATAAGAATAAACCGAAAAATTCAGTCATAGAATTAGTATGGAGAGGTTCGCTCCTGAACTGTGCCAAAGGGTAGATCTGGTCAATGTTTTCAGTTGTGACATAAAAACAGATCAGGGAAGTTTAATCAGTGAAGCAGAGAGACTTAGAAAGATTTCAGTAAGAGCTGCTCTTACACCAATAATGGACAGGCTGGCTGAAGCAGGCTGTATACACCTATCTCCTTTATTGGTTTGTGTTCTTGCTTCTTGTTTGTTTTTTCCCGAAGTACTTACAAAATATATGCAGTAAATTTTGACATGGCAAAGCTTTTAGGAAATAAAAAAATAATAAAATAGCTATTTTAGTTGGGTATTAGAAATCTCAGAAGTACATCTAAGCCAATCTGCAGTGAGGAACCCCAGTAAGTCAGAACACCCCCAGGTTCTGTCCCTCCACCCTGGCAGGAAGGTGCTGCAGGTCCTGTCCAGCCCAGAAATCTGGATTTACTTTCTGCAGAAAGTGGGGCATAGAGAATAGGGAAAGGAGGAGGAAGAGGGAGTTGTACACACCCTGGTCTTGCCCTGACATGGAGTACTGCAGCACTCCCAGGTCTCTCAGCTGAGAAGGAGCCCAAGTATTTGGTACAATTTTGTTCATAACTTCGTCATTTATTAAGTCTGATTTCAATATATTTACGTTATCACAAAATACGCAATTATACAGTTTAACCCTCAGGTAATTATTTTGCCTTTTAATGTCATCTCCTTTTAATACCTGGTGAGGTTTTGTCAGCGATGTTAGATCTTGTTCAGAGCAAAATATTTGAGCTCTGTGTGTACACGCAGGTGCGCCTATGTACACCCACGCTTGAAAGGTGATGCAATTTCACATTACAGTTTGGGATATTCTTAGCTAGGAAGAGATAAATAATGGGTTTACTTCACTGTCATAAATAATGACAGTGCTCCCTTGTGTAGGACCCTTCACAGTCTTCACCCTGTGAAACAGGGATAAGGGAATCACGTTAGCAATGGCTGGGCTGGTGCACACACTGTTTCTTACTTGCTCAGCTTTATGTACTAATAGCAGAGGCAAGGCTAGGAACTTGAACTTTGGGATTTTAATCCCTAGTTACAGGCATCAGACAATTTCCTTTATCCTAAAAAAGTAATAGAGCAGGGAACCAATAGTACTACGCTTAAACTCTTCTCCTAGGCTTACATTATTAACCACTGTCAGAGACTGCACTACAGAGATCTTTGTTCTGACCCAGGGTAGCTGTTCATTTTTTATTTTTTTTTAAATTGGTTGTTGCCATTATCTGGTACCTGAAATCCCATGTTTACCTCCTCTGCTTGGTATAGAAATTAGAAATGTGACATCCTGACATCAATGTTTGCTTTTAGTAACTACTGCACATTGTTTGCACCAGGCATGAAAACAAAAAAATAATTTTCTAAAGCAACTTAAGGAGAGTATCTCTTGATGAAGGCCAGACTGCATACTTAGAACTGACCATCCTATAATAGTGGTAGTACAAGTAGGGAATATTGGCAGGCATCCATTGTGCATAATCTACTGCATAATTATATTTGATAGAAGCTTTCTGGTATGTGTGGGTAATAAACAGTTCATGTATTTATGAATCTGGAATGTTCCTAAAATGAGTTAGTGCATGCTCAACATTAGTTTCCTAAGTCTTTTTCATACTGTAGTATTACATTACATTTACTAAACAGATTAAACTGTATTGCAGCCTTAAGGGATACATTGTTCCTGTGGACAAGCAAGGGCACTTATGCAAGTAACATTGATTAATTTTCATAGAAGTTACGCATGTAAATCCGCGTGCAATGAGATCACATTGTACTCTACAGAATACTGGCAGAAGTGCTTTTATCCTGAAAACACACCTGCCCACTATTTGTAAAGTCTAATTTTCCTTTAAAACAGGGGACAGCAACATTTTATAGCCACTGTTACCTACATGATTTCAGCATACATTGCATTTTGTGCCTGCTATAGAAATATTGAGGTCTACACAAATGCGCAGTATAATAAAATCACTAACAGTGACAATTTGGATTCAATAGCACTGTATTTGTCATGGGCAACATTAAAGCATTTTTTACCAGAAGCCATTAGTCCCTACCCTATGGCACTAGGGTGAGATGAAGAATCCACAACAGCCTCCAAACCACTCAAAAAGGCAACTATTCCTTCAACATTACATAGGTATAACTTCATAGAGATAAGAATAATATAGTCAATTTTGTAGGCAGTGTAATATATAAAATGTATAAATATATATCTTTATCTAATAAAGTTTCTAATTTAAAGGGCATAGGTGTTTTAGGTGATGTGATAGGTTAAGTATATTGACATTGCTTACCAACATTTGCAGTATTGTGCTTGTCATTTATGACAGTTTACATACAACTGGCATCACTGGATGCCAAACACAGGTAAATTATACTGGCTGGTATAATTTTTTGTCATTCCTACTAATTTTGGTTGCTCTTAAAGTTTTGCCTTCCTTCTTATCCCAGCTTTCTAATCCATGGATTTGTGTAAGGCAGACCAAGTTTTCCCCTTTCCAAATCGTTGCTATGTATTTCCCAGCTAACTGGGAAGAAACAGAGGTGGGTGCACTGATGTGACACCATAGGCAGAGTGATCAGTATTAAATACTTGCTACTAAATGTTAGAGAGCAGTTAGCTACAGGGTTTCCATGTTCCCAGTGCTTTTCCAGAATATATAAAATTACTTTCTTATCCAAAATGCTATGCATTCTGTGACAGCTGTTGTTGATGCTTATATACTATTACTGTCTTTGTACTCAGGAACAGTACATAATCAGAAACGCATACAGCTAGATGAGAGATGATCTCAGAATGACCTAGTCCATCCCAGTTCTCTGGAGCAGGATTAGATCATTCCCAAAAGATGTTTGCCTCTTGTGGTTGCCTGGCCCTGTGCTAGAATACTTGTACTTAACTATATGCTTGTCTTTAGAAAGTGTTTTTTAATGCCTAACATAGACCTGTGCTGTAAATTAAGCCAATTGTTTCTTGATATAGATCAATAAGCAGCACAGATCTGATAGACCTGTATAAATCAATTGACGATACAACGTACCTCTCAGTTATTTCTACGTAATAAAACACAGCTCCCTACTGCAGCTGCTGAACGGCAGCCATTCCTTGTCCCCTCCATCACTTGACTGATATGACACGATGCTTCTTTTGTGCTTTAGGGCAGCAGTTTCTTACCAGCTCCCAGCAGTTTTACACTATTCATTTTTTCTGCAGTCAAGTGCTACATAATTTCAACTTAATTTTCACTACATTTATTTTTACTGACTGACACCAGAGATTGTATATGGTCCTATTTCTATTTGATTTATTGGCTAAATGTTCATTAACTTACAGTGATATCATACTTTGGGCATGTTCCTATCTCATGCACCAGTTTTTCTAGCACGCTATGACAAACACTGCATTTTTCATTAAGCAGGAACAAATATGCAATTTCTCTCCAAAATGTGACTATATAGATGGCGTGCTGGGGTTCTGGGTGAACTGGCAATTTCCAGATCAAATTTACTTAATTCCCAAGTGCAGCACAAAAAAAAACACTTACTGGCCACCCACCAGATAAATGCCATGTGGGCTCTGGGATAAGGTAGGTTCTTTCTACGTGACAGAAGGAAACCCACAACTGCAACATGTTTAAGAACTTGGTCCATGCATTATCTACATTCAAAGTCTGCTCCCTTTCTGTGAAACACTAACAGAAGAAAAATTTATAAAATCTTGTATTAGTCACTGTTACCAACAGATAAGACTATGTTTACTCGGGGCCAGATCAGCTGAGTAAAGTCCTATTTTCTGTGGCCAACTTTCCTGATCACAGCTACACTCTAAAATAAGTCATATTGTGAGTCATTTTTTAAGACCTGAATGACACAAAAAGTTTAGGATTATGGTGTACAAATCAAGCAGGGTTTTCTTTGAAAGCTTCCAGGGACAGCATCAGTTTGCACAGCTAAAGATCTGTCTATGCTTCTCCTATACTGAATGGAAAACAGAGATTAAGAATAAGCATTCTACAAAGGGCAGGAAGAAAAAAAAGTATGGCCATACAGTGAATATATATGCACAGATGTAAATACACTTACCTGAAACAAATGTAAAAGCCACTAAAACAAATAGAGAGAGCAGAAAAGAAGAGGGAAGAATCTTACCCATGCCGAATATTGCTATAAAGAAGTATAGAATATAATGCCAACAAGCAATGACTGCAAATTAGGGAAAACACTTGGAAGAAAATAAACACAGGTCCCTTCTCTACTGTGTCCCTTAATCGTTGGCTACTGTCAACTTCAGGGTGGCCGATATTTCTGCCCCTATGAGCCCCATTCCAAAAAAATCTTAATCTTGAGGCCAAGACAGATACCCCTCGGCTCAGCACTCTGAGCTGAAAGGAAGAGTGCCAGCAAGAGACCACAGATGGGAGATGGCACTGGCTCCTCGGGAGTCCCACCTCGTACTGCGTGCCGTGGGGTCTCGGGATGAGCTGGCAGTGCCCATCTCAGCAGACCCTGCTGGCTTGCTTCTCCACTGTCACTGTTAGGGATTTGGATTACCTAGCAGCTTCCACGGAGGCACAGCACAGCTGCCAGTCCCGTGGCATAAAACGTGCCACCAGAACCCCACCGCCTTGGGCACTGTCTGCAGCGTGCATGCCACAGTTTATCTACCCCTGTGCTAGACCATAGGATCAGGGCTCCATAAATATCCATCTTCTTGCTCTATTTTTTCCCTACTGATCTGCAGTGTGATTTTCAGCAAATCTTTCCCCTTCTCTATCCTTCCATTTCCCTGGCTCTGACTGCAAGCAATTTGGGGCAAAGACTGCCTTTCAGTATGATGCTGCATAGCATGGAGTGCAAGAAGGGACCCAGTTCCTAGCTAAAGCTTTGAGTGAATGATGCAAATACAAATAGTGAGCTGTTTTCTTGATAGTAGGTATACATTTTGCCCTTGATCTTCCGTTGTGTAATAATCCCCAAAGTCATCTTTCTGAAGAAAGCCAATGAAGTTGGCTGGCTCTTGCCTTAAGAGCTGGATAAGAAAACACGGCCGGTGGATTCACTCAGGTGCATTCCCTGGGGTATTCAGAGACTATTGGAGCAAACAGGCTTGTGTTAGTTGTAGGCATGCTTTTCACATGGCACATTTCTTGGCCACTCCTGCGACTGGTAATTACTAAAGCATACACAAACAAATATGGGGAAATATGTGTATGCTTAAACGACTAACATTATGTTATGGGTTCTTTGTACTAAGAAACAATAGCCCCACAGTATAGTTTATTACTGTAATAACAGAAAGATACAATTTGTAAAACATAAAATTATCTGCTATAAACAAATGCTCTGATTGAAAGAAAAATAAACTAAACAATCACACTGTAATTGGCTTAGATACCTTAATCACTGCAAATTATGCAGTGGCTGCATACATTTTACATAGATTAGACAGTATTTTCTGTCACTTGAATTAGTTAAAACATTGTGTGAATGTTAATGAATTATTTTTATGTAAATATGATTTAGATTTTTTTTGTGTTCTTGTTCAACTATCTAAGAAGGTAGAAAATATAGAAAATATTTTAATATTTCACATTGGAATTAATTCTTAGTGTTCAGTTACACCACATTTCTCATTATGCCTCTGCTTCATTAAAAGCAGCTTTAAAATATTTAGTTTATATTTATAGTCCATTTTCACACACATATAACATAGCTAATGATAGGTGAAAATAATTAGTTCCCAAGTTCAGTATGAGATGTGATATCTGAAATACGTTTTGAGGAATAATTTTCTATGCAGTATAAATACTGATTGCTTTGTTTATAAAACCTCTTTCCACTTCCTAAAGGGAACTTTTAAAAAGCCCTAATTTATGCTACCATTTTAAAACAAATTCTGGCTACTGCAGGTTCTAAATATTCATATTCACAATAGTTGACTGATGTCTCTCTACTACAGCAGTAGTTGGTCTCTCATCAGTTCAGGTGTTTTCTTGAGGATAAATGCCCAGAAAAATGGGTTAAAAATCATATTGACTGAGACTGAAGATGCAAGTTAACAAACAAAACCTGGCAATAACACCATAATCAAAGCAAACTATTTTCCAAAAGCTTTGTGAAAATCTGTACTTTTGAAAAGGAAGTTTCATGCTGTTCTGTAGAACACTTCTTGTAAGATCAAACTGTGAATCCCCAGCAGAACCTCAGCTGTTCCTGAAACACAGATAAAATACACAAAGCAAAACAATACACTGTGTCTCATCCTTTCTGAAAGTCTTAGTCTATTCATCACACTTCTTGGTATTGCCCACCACTACCAGCTTATTTTTAATCAACTGCTTTATACTCATTCTGGTAATTGCTTGTTATCCATTTCCACACCACTGGCTTATTCATTCTTTCCAGCAAAACATTACAGACCTCATTTTATGAAAATGATTTCTATACAACATATAACATGATTTCTTTTTGGTTTTAATGCAGTTTGATTGCAATTTAATTCCAATTCAAATAACACATTAGAATTTTCCTTTTTAAATGCATTTCAGTGTAAGTTGTTTGTCTTTTTCTCTGTGATTTTAAAAAAATACTAGAATTAAAAATACTGGAATTGAAAAATATTGAAAAACAAGTTTTCACAAAGAAAAAGTTGATGGAAAATTGAAAAACAGTGATGTAGAAAGAAATTTCTTTTCTTCCTCTTTTGATAAACATTCCCAAACTTTTGTTTTTCCAGAACAAAAAATACTTTACAATTAAGTAAGTTTAGAATTAGCAACAAATGGTATTCAGAATTCATTTCATAACAATATTTACTGAGCTTCTTAAAACATTAATTTCTCAAAACAGCTGTAAATTTCTAAAACTTAAGATGGTTTAAATTATAAAAGAAATAAGGGATTTATTAATTTTTCTATGGGGAAACCTCCGTTGTTGATAAAAATAAATGTATGCTTACCTATTCTAAATCAGAAATATTAAAAGTAGAATGTTGCTTTCATGAAAACAAAAGATTAAATATTTGTAAAGGTTGTTATGAAAAGAAAAAAATTATTTAAAGTGTATTTTTTTATTTTTTATAACTATTCTAAAATGTATATTATTTGAAACATCTTCTTGACTCTGAACGTTAAAAAAAATGTAGTAGATTTTACATTTTCAAAGAATTCTGACAATTCAGTTAGGTAATTTCAGCCTCTACAACAAATTATTTGTAATATCATCCATTTTACCTGATGTTTATATTTAGTCATGTTTGGAAATTTCTTCCTGAAATCACTTAACTTTTATATAAAGAAAATTGAGAAAATTGGTTTAGGTTATTTAGAGGTTTGCATAGCTTCTTTGAACTCTGTGCTTTGGGAGACAAAGTGGTTTGATCACCTGATCTTCAGGTGGAGAGAAAGAAAAAAAAAAGTCACATCATTTTTTGAAAAAGTCCCTGAAAAAAACCTGAGGATCATATAAAGCCACATTAACTATGTGGCACTTTTATGTTTTAAATTTATTCAGTTTGATAGCATTATAATTTCCAATGGCAATCTCTACTGGCATCACCACACAGAAAGGCAGATGATTAACACTTCCTAAGGACAGAACCATTACATATACTCCCCCAAAATATTGGGAGAATGTGGGATGAAAGGGTGAGTTTCTGTTGAACACTGCTTATTAGAAGAATGGTAAATCAGTGCATATGAGCACAGAGGTAAATGTCAGGGGACTGCAGAAATCTCCCTTCCATGTTCATCCTGAACATGAAGCTGCACATTTACCTGGCCAAAGGACCCCGTGCCCCTCAGTCCCTTCTCAGGAACAGAGCCCCACTGGAGTTTAAAGATCCAGAGATCTTCAGAGGGAGACAGCAACTAAGACTTCACTTCTCCTTCCCCAAAAGTGAAGCCTTTTGCATGTAAAGTCAGACAGGTAATGCCCTGGAACCTGAGGGGGGTTTTCTGTACCAAGCTTGTTACAGCTGCCTAAACATTAGGTTAAAAAAGGAAGAAAAGAAGGGTGGGGAGGGAGAGGGGGAGAGAGAAAAAGAGAGAGAGAGAGAGAGAAAGAAAAGAAAGAAAGAAAGAAAGAAAGAAAGAAAGAAAGAAAGAAAGAAAGAAAGAAAGAAAGAAAGAAAGAAAAGAAAGAGGAAGAAAAAGAAAAGAGAAGGAAAGAGAGAGAGAAAGAAAGAAGATACATTTAAGAAAACCATAAATGTTACAAAACAGCGAAACGGAGGGAGGTAGTGTATGTACATATGAACCTTGTAATGTGATGTGATTTTTCACATCTTTAAAAAACAAAGATTTGATCTGTGTATTTGAATCTCTGACACTTTCACATTTAAACGTCATGGGGTTTGCTGTTAACTTCAGCATCTTTTTCTGATAAAACCTGGACTTCAGAAATTGTTGAGGAATTTCTGTGATTTAAACTAAAATGTATTATGAGCATAAATTAAGTTGTTGCAAAGTATGATTGGTCTCCTGCAAACACTCACATGCCACTGGCCTTTTCCTTGAAGGGGTGAGTGGTACCAGCTCCCTCTTTTCTCCAGGGGAAATCAGAGGTCTCCCTTCTGCCCTCAGCCAGTTTTCCCTCGCCAGCCCCCCCAAGTGCTGCTTCTAAACCTCTCAGAAATAAGAAGGGCATGTGGAATTGCTGGGGTCAGTTTTGAAGCCAGGAAAACAAATTTTATTAAAGCTATAGGATTTCATATATGCTTGGTAGCACTGTGAGTCCAGACAGAGTAATTATATCCTATGCTGCTTTCTGATATGAATTCTTTTCGTTTGTACAGTGTTATACCTATTTTTTTTATTTATTCTAAATCAGTGTATGATGCCAAATCCTCAACATACACTTTTTGAGTTATAAACCCACTCAGTTAAATTACGCTTCCCATTCTAAGAGGGGATGTGGGTCCACTCCCACCCAGTGAAACCACCATAAGAGCTGGCTCTGGAGCTGGGTCATAACCACCCTTGAGGTCCAGAAAAGCATGTGCCGGAGGGTACCAGCTGGGAGAACTGGGAATTAGGCACTCCAGATGTGTATTTTCCCTCATGGAGACGAAGTAGATCGGCATCTGCTTTGTAATTTTTTTTTTCTGCGGTGACTTTCAATATTTGTAAGAATCGGCTCCCTACAAAATGTTCTCTGCAGCAGAGAACGGGCTGACTGCGTGCCCAGCTCCTCCGCACACCCTGCCCTCCTCGCCCCCCTGCCCCGCGCATCTCCAGCTGCAAGCCTGTCGGGGCAAAGACTTTGCTGGAGGGGGGTTCTTCGGCAACGAAGTTTCTTGATGCTTCCCGAAAGCATTCATGAGCGCTTACTTCCTGCCGGAGCTCTGCGCTCTCTGTGAATGGAAAGTAGCAAAAAAGCACAGAAGAATCCGCGTTTTTCTGGAGGAAAAAAAATATGGTTATTTCCCAGGGAAAAAAAAAAAACCAACCAAACAACAAAAACAAACCCAAAACAAACGGGTTATTTCCCAGTGCCTCGCACACCGAGCCCTAGGAATGAGTCAGGCTTCTCAGTGCTGCCGCAGCCGGCTGAGCCCGCGTCCGTGCAGCGCCGAGCACGGCGGCGGGGCCGGGGCCGGGGCCGGGCCCTGCCGGGACCCCCCG
>VYZW01013273.1:3944-16579 GCA_013401315.1 Balaeniceps rex
TGAGCGGTTGTATCACTTGTTTTCTTTTCCCTGGGTTTTGTTTGTCTCTCTCGTTCTCCTTTTCATTACAATTATTATTATTATCATTATTATTATTACTATTATTATTATTTTATTTCAATTATTAAACTGTTCTTATCTCAGCCCGTGGGTTTTCTTACTCTTGCCCTTCCGATTCTCTCCCCCATCCCACCGGGGAGGGGGAGGGTGAGCGAGCGGCTGCGTGGTGCTTAGTTGCCGAGTGGGGCTAAACCACGACACAACGGGACTCAACAATCATGAAAGAGATGTTACAAATACCAAATAAAAAGACTGAACAATATTGAAGAAAATACAATGATAAATGGAAGTGTGAAAAGACACACTGATGAGTGCTATTTTATAAATCGCAAATATTTTTCAAAAACCTCATTCAGGAAGAGCCATGCAAGGAAGATTCCTTCCTTTAAATTTTCTTTACTGTTCATAGTATATGAATTGGACTGTATGCAACAACGGAGCAATTAGTTTAAATACTGCCAATATTCTCACTGGTGATAATTGGTCGCTTCTTGCAAGAACATCTGTTACATCTTTCTTAAGAAATGAAGTACAGACCCTGTTACCTAGACAACAGAATCCTTCTGAGCATCACGCACTATAAAAGGGCAATATCAACCTAAGTCACACTTCATATTTGTTCTCCCCACCGCTCCCTTATTGCCGTTAATGCAACCGAATGGCGTGACTTTTTAACGTTAAGCCCATATTTATCTGATCACATAAACTCAGGCCCACTTTCACATGCATTAAAAGTAACAGCTGTGTTACTGTCCTTTGGTCAAGCAACAGTCACTTTGAGGCTTTGTATCCGGCCAGTTTCCACCACTGTGACTGCCAAGTTGTCAAGCTGAAAATGTTGCAGCTTATGAGTACTCTGAGAGCAAGTCCTATCAAGTCTAGAAATCTCAGCTCAGTCCCCTTGAACGTGGTCCAGAAACAGTCACCTTCACTGCCATGCCCCTGGATTACTGGAGATATTCACAAGTGCTACAGGGACTCATCCCATACTGGCACTCACTACTGCCCTCCAGCCAAATGAAGGAGAGTAGAAGCAGATTAACCTCTGGAAGATGCCTTTTGTTGCCTTAGCAAGCTCACCACAATTTTATAAATATTGATAAAGTATTAACAACAGTGAAGTGCACCAGATGACAAATTCCTCTGTGTGCTTTAGTTAGATGGATGGATTTTTTTTTTTCCCACCCTGTGGGCATTTGATGGAGGTCCAATGAACACACAGAAGCTCAAATGATGAGTGAAACCTAAGGATTAAGTACTCAGAAAGGAAAAGAGAGATCACTGGGGCAGAACAAGCTGCAAAACAATCACCACCACTCAACTGTCACCCTAAATTCATCTCACTTCATCCTCCTTCTGACAACACCCTAAACTACTTTCCGTCCTCCTTCACCTTCTTCCCTTCTTCTTGGCTGCGAGAAGAGGAGCAGCACTGTCTATCCTCAGATGCATATGCTGTAGCTGTCCCTGTTGCGGGAGGGGGGAACTTCGGTAGGAGAACCCCTATAGCTTTTATCCATTTGGTTTTGCACATGCAACAGCAATCATGCCCTGGGTATGTAATTAAAGCTTCAAGTTAGTCAGCCAGTACAAGTCAATAGCACCAGAAAATGCCAAGCAAGAAAAGGAGAAAAGGCTATTAAACCAAAATATAATTAATCAGTTCACCACAGACCACACAAGAGAACTGAACACTTTAGGACTTTACTAACGCAAACATGACTGGTACTTTTATGGGAATGCTCTGACAAGTTATATTTCCACGTATTTCCACTAGTATGCAGAATAACACAAAAATAATTATATGAACATCTGATAAGCAAGTAGACAGCATTTTGAGCATTAACTAGAATAACCAGGAGTATTAGTTTTAACCATAGAAGATAAGCATGTTTTTTTATTTGTTTTGCAGATTCTGCATTTTTAGAGGGGACTGCAAGGCCACTTAATTTGGTAAGACAGAAATGGAATGGTTTAAAGGAAGGCTTCTATAGCAGCACCTTATACAGCAGTGTTTCATAGGAGAAAGATAATGTTTAAAATAGTCCCAGTGGGATAGGAATATAGATCTGTTTTTCAGGCCCATCTGTGTTGAAAAAAACCTCATGAATTCTGGAAGTACTGAAGAAAGAAAATAAGAGCTTGAAAATGGTCTGGATTTGAGATGCCTGGAAGAAGGAAAAATGAAATAATCCATCTGGCCTCAAATTGAAAATCTGAACAATGGAGATAGCTGAAAATGATTAAAAATTAAAATTACATTAGAATTCCTTGTTTAGACTACAAGGTTTCGAGCAAGTTCAGTGAATTTCAGACGTGGAACAGGACAAAAGACAATTTAGTAGCGGTAAAATATTTTTTTAGGCCACAAGTATAATAAATTCTTAGAATGTAAAGCTGCAAGGATTACCCATCCTCAGAAAAATAAAACAGACTAGATAAAACCTAGGCAAGAACAAAATCACTGATAGATAACAAAAATAACATGTCAAAAAAGAATGAACAATTGTTAGTCTGAAGTGCAAAGATACTAAGGTAGATGAGGATACTGAACAAACCTTGGAGTTTGGTCAGAGAGAGATAATTAATCACAGTAATAAGAAGCTTTTTTAGAGTAGAAGCTTAGAGAAGTCAAACCAAAATGGATCCAAGACAGAGCTAGTGGACAGGAAACCACTGTATTGCTTGTAAATATTAAAGGCATCTGGAGATAAAGGGAGAAGAAAGCAAGGAAAACAGTACAAAAGGCATCTGAGGTTAAAAAAAAAAAAACAAACTAGAGTAATCTAATAAGCAAGTGAAAATATGGAAAGACAATGAGAGTTGAGAAACAAACTCTGCAGGGGCCATGGGATGGGATAAGTTCATTAGCACAGAAAGAAAAGGGAGAGGTTTCCTCAAATGTCTTCAAGAACTGGCAGCAGATCTCGTATTTCATAACTGTCTATAATCAAAATTATTCTACTGATAGCTTCTTTTGAATATGCTGTTCACATATTCAAAAACCTGATGACTTTTTCCAATAGTATAGCCTGTCAGGACTACCCTAACTTCAGTATCCTCAGGTGGCTGCATATGAAAAAGCTGAAGGGCAAGTATACTGAGCATATGCATATACCCACAATTTAGTACATGCAGTACTAACAGGCAACAGGCAGGTTTAAGGAAGCATCCTGACACCGCTAATGAGATAGGATCAGCATGATGATCCTTCTACAAGGCAGGAGCATTTTGCCAGCCAGATGGCCAAATGGAGCACAGAACAAAACCATGATACTCACACCTTTCTTATCAAAATGCAAACTAAGCAAACTCTACAGAGTAACAACCTCACACTGTAAGCCTGTGAACAAGATGCATCACAGAATTAAAGTCATCCAGGCTATCCATTTAGTGACTATCGTACTGTTAACTACAGTTTGGAAACAGGAAAGCCTCCCTGTGTCTCAAAATACCCATACAATAATGTATCAAGTCATCATAAAGACAAGAAAAATCTCAGTAAGATACAATGGAAGCTGTATTTAAACAGAGCTATTTTTCAGCTTACCACAAAAATAGACACAGAGGTTCACAACAGAACAAACACCACAGTGAAACTTTTAACATCATGAAATTCAATGAAGTGAATAAAGTTTTAGTAGAAGGTAACATGACATCTTGCCTTCAATAACAAAGCTGACTACGATTTACATACAAAAACCTGCAGAGTAAAATACAACTGTAGACTAAAACCACTATCCACTTAGCCATATACAGGGCTGAAACCAATGCCAAATGATGTATTGAAAAAAGCCATTTTTTAACATTTAATCAAGCCCTAAAGATTTTTCCACTGATGTTCTGTTTTCAATACAGCTATCTCTGTTCTGTATTAATTTATCCAGCTTAGGCACTACTACTAAAATTTTATTTCTGCCTCACAGACTCAATGGGCACAGAGAGGCCTCAGAGAGCTTGCAAGTCAGGATCAGCAGGGAGACCAATAAGGATGACATTGTGTTGGGAGTACATTACAGAACCACCCGATAAGGATGAAGAACTGGATGAAGTCTTCTCTACAACTCACAGAAGTCTCTGAACCACAAACCCTGGTTCTTAGAGGAGACCTTAACCTCCCTGACATCCACTGGAAGGGCAACACAGCAGGGCACAAGCAACCCAGGTAATTTTTGGAGGATATCAGGGACAAATTCTTGATATACATACCAGATGGGCCAACAATGGTGGCACACAGCTGTTCTCAAAAAATGAGGAACTGGGTGGAGATGTGACAGTCAGAGGCAGCTTTGGCTGTAGCAACCATCAACTAGTATAGTTCAAGATCCTGAGTGGAGAGAAGGCGGCAAATAGCAGAGCACAGACCTGGAGCTTCAGGAGAGCAGACTTCAGCTTATTGAAGGAACTGGTAGGCGGCCATGGGAAGCAGCTCTGAAGAGCAAAAGGAGCTCAGGAAAGCTGGCAGGTCTACTCAAAAATACAAGTATCAGGAGACCAGCTTGGCTAAGCAGATTGTCAGAGCTCCAATGCAAGAAGGGCAGTATACGGAGGCACACAAACAGGGACAGGCTGCATAGGAGGAGTTTAGAAACATTGCCTGGGCATGTGGGCATGGAGTCAGGAAAGCCAAAGCTCACCTAGAATTGACACTTGCAAGGAATGTTGAGGGCAACAAGAAGAGCTTCTGCTACTACGTTAGTTGTGAAAGGCTGAACAAGAAAATCTGAGCCTGTTGCTGAATGAAATGGGCAATTTAGCAACAAGTATCTGAAGACAGAAGTCCCAACTTAAAAAAAAAAAAATCCATCATCTGAAAACCCATGCCATCGAGGCATCAAACACAGTCACATGTAATGTTAAATTGGAAAAAGGCACATTCTAGAGCTATGTAAAGTCAATATACCATTCAAACGATTTTACAACTCCACACAGAATAAACTGAAAACATGTATAAACTAATTTTACTTGGCTACAGGGAAAGTACAAATGGAGGAACATAAGGAAAACATGTAATGAGAAAAAGAGAATGAGAAACAGAAGAGAAAAAGAAAGGCTTATGACACAAATTCAGAAGAGAACCCAAAATTTACAAAACATTCCAACTGAAGCTTTAAAACATATATGTTCATGTGCACACACACACACACGCAACCTTGCAGGGAATATTTAAATTTGGCAAACGGAAAGTATTTGAAAATGTATTTCCTGCATTATCTGCAACTCTGTTCTTTATCCAAGTGATAAAGTAGCTATCTGCTTTCAGTGCATTGCTGCCTCCAGCTTAACCTGAAGAGGCCTGGCTTCGCTTTTTTGTTCATTGCTGTTGAAGGCGCTGTCAGTTGGTTTTGCATTTGTATGTGGAGAATATTCAGGATCTGAAGTGAACAGCAAATTAAAAGTGAAAACAACTGAGCCTGAACAGCACTGAACACCCATCCTCCCCAGTCAGCTTAACTGGGAATTTGAATTATATCCTAACTGATGTTGACGACCAAATTTTTAGAGAAGCTTCTTCAGCTCACACTGTGTTAGAACAGGGTAGAAGCCTTCTTTTTCTTTTTGACGTACATGCCACAGATTTGTTGATACATTCTCCTGCTTTGAGCACAGAGACACAACTTCAAGAAAAGGAAAATAGCTTCTGTATGGGGAAAAAAAAAAGTTTCAAATATTGTAGTTAGAAAGTAATGGGGTGATAAAAGCACCGTTTCCCTTTTCCTTTCTCCTCTGCATGCTCTTTATTGTTGTTGTTAAACTGCTGCAGGAGGTGGCTGTAGTTAGACAATGGGGCTGACTAGCTGCTTCAGATGATGTTCTACTTTTTTTACAATTAATTGACAAAAAATTATACTTCAGGCTGTGAAACTTATTTTCATAAATATTGCAGTGCATTTACAGGCCAATAAGAAAAAAGTCAGCTTAACTGATTAAAACAAAAATCTCTTTCTATTCAACAGATTTACTACCTGTGTACTTTTCTAATTTTAAGTTAATTGTTCTTTCAGATACAATAAAACAAAAAAGACAAAAAATGTCCACAGAACCCTTTTGAAGAATAACCAAAGCAGGAATTTAAGTACTCCTTTACACAAAAGGCATTTAAATTACACAGATTATATATGATTAGGCCATGTAACGCAGCAAGCTCTTATTCTTCCTATGGCATGCAAAACATGAGTTGTCATGTAGCTGAACCAAAAACCTCTTTCCAGCCGATTCATACTTATAAAGTCACGATGCACAGATACTTCTAGCCAACACATGCCCTAACTCTCTAATAAAAAACCCTTCAAATTAATATTTTTTTAAACTTATACTTATTTCACTACCTCCAGCTATTGAAAGAGGGAGTGGAGTTTCAAAGTTTCCACAAACACAAATCAAACAATCTTTTCTAACTAGGTAGTAGAGAATTTATGGGGAGATTTTACATTGCCAAATATTTCACGCATTTATATTATCTTGGCAAGGGAAAAGAAGTTCTGACATTCAAAAGGAATCTCCTATAGCAAATGTGCTCAGGGACACAGACTTTTTTAAAGCTTTGTTTTACCTAACCTTGCCTTAAACAAAGCCAGGGACCAACATTTAGAAACCTACTTCTCTACATAACCATAAATACCACAAGCTGCTGTGATAGTCAAGGAAAGGGTCAATATAGCCAAAGCAAAGGACTTGTACCTATTTTGAAATTCTATGTAACTGTACTTGAAGAGAGTCAATGGCATTACAAATCTTCAAAGTGATTCATTAATACTGAAAAGTTATCATTATTCCTGTACAGCTGATCTTTATTAAATTCGTAAGAGATGCGGAGACAGGTCAAACAGCCTGGTCCACAGTCTCAAATTAAGTAGCTTCATGTTTAGTTCATTTGACTAAGCTGTTTCTAACCAGGGAGGCGAGAGCAGCTTGTAAGTGACATGCAGCACCTGACACAAGTAAAAGCAAATAAGCTTTACTAGCTCTACTAGCAAGGCACAACATGTCCCCTTGAGTGTCCCTGCGCCATGCTACCAGCAGCACTGCTGAGAAGCACACGGCAAAGGCACAAAGCACTTCAAGACAGAGACAGTAAGTCTAGCTGGACCTCCTTGGCTCAGCTTCAGCACCACAACACTTGGCTCAGCTTCAGCACCACAAACACCACAGACCCCCAAAGCCAAGAGGAGGGAGACACAGCCCAAGAAGAGCTGCCTATGTGCAATGGAAGGCCACGGACAGCAGGCAGGCGGAAAAGAGCATAAATGCAGTGAGACACAGCCTTGCTCAAGAGAGCTGACAAACACAAAAAGGTTACAAAAACCTACCATTTAACCTGTAAGGCTTCTAAAACCTTGCCCACTCTCAGAAACTGAGGATGCCAAAATATTTGTACCCTCTAGCACTTTGTGACATCAATAGGCAAAAGGCCTAAGAATAATTTGTGCACACTAAACTGTTCAAATGAGCTTTCAGTAACTCATTTAACATGACAGTCTGAATTATTTTAGCCTGTGCCCATAAATGCAAGTATGAACATAAAGGCCAACTAATGCTACCACTAGTGTCCCACAGTCTGCTGGCAACATTTCAAGGTCTCCCAGAAGGAGCAGCCGCTAGCAGCTACACTAACAACTAGCACACACAGGCACAGGATGTGGCAACTAACATGGTTACGCGTCCCAGACCCAACATTCACCCACGGCAAAACTGCAGCAATTCAGGGCTCTCCTAAGCAAAGCTAGGAGAGAAATGCTGCTGGTTTGTGGCTCTACTCCTCCCATTTAAATCATCTGTAACAGCCTAGTCTAATCCTTTTTCCACATAGAAAAAAAGTCTACTGCGCTATAAAAAAAAATACATAGAAAAATCCAATGAAGTTCAGAATTAAGATCACTATTTACAGAGAAGATGGCTAGAGTTGGTAATTTATCCTTGGAAGAGGGAAAGTTGTCAGTGTTAGGGGCAAGAAGAAAAGCTGGAAAGGACCAGGAGTTGACAGAAGAGCCTCCTAGGACCTAACTCAAGTCACCAGTTCACATGAAACCTTCAGTAGCAGTCATCTTTGTCTACACGCTGTGCTTTAGAGGAAAAAAATGATCTTATAAAAGACATTCTTAAACTACCCTCTTTTGGGTTAAGAAGAATTTCAGAGCAAGACTGTATTCACTGCAGTACAAGTAACTGTTACAAATATTTTGTTCGTTTCCAGGACATTTTTACTACTATATTTAATATACTTACACGGAACTGTCTCAGTAAGAGAACAGCCAGAATACACTAAAAACATTGACTGTTTTTCAAAAGTTTTCCAAGAACTTCACGTAAGATACCTAATTTCAGTGACCAGTCAGGAACCTTGGAAGAGCAACTCAGGATACAAGAGGGACTTGCATCTTCTATTGGAACTTACCAAACCAATGTTTCTTCATTGTATATCACTGCCAAATAGTGTATAATCATACTATTTTATTAGTACAAAATGCTTATCTGCTTATCAGAAATACATCTGAAAGACATGGCTCTATTTCTACTAAATGGACAGAAATACTAGAAGATTGTTTTAGAGAGTCACAGAATCTTTCAGATACTCCAGTCCCTTCATCATCTTTATGGCCCTGCACTGGGCTCACTCCAGTTGCTCCACATCTCTCTTGTACTGGGGAACCCAGGACTGGACACAGAACTCCAGGTGTGGCCTCAGCAGTGCTGAATTAGAGGGGAAGGATCACCTCCCTTGACTTGCTGGCAATGCTCTATAGGATATTAGGATATATTGATACAGGAGACAGTATCAAATGACTTGCTGCCCAATGCAGCCCAGGATGCCGTTGAGTGTCTTTGCCCTGAGGGTGCATTGTCGGCTTGTGGTCAGCTTGCTGTCTACCAGGGCCCCCAGGGCCTTCTCTGCAGAGTTGTTTCCCAGCCGGTCAGCTCCCAGCATGTACTGGTGCCTGGAGTTATTCCACCCTAGATGCAGGACTTTGCATTTCCCTTTGCTGAACTTCATGAGATTCCTCTTGGCCCTGTTGAGGGCCCTCTGAACAGCAGCACGACTATCTGGTGTATCAGCCACTTCTCACAGTTTCATGCCAGCTGCAAACTTGCTGAGGATGGACTCTGTCCCCAGCATCCAGTTCGTTAATGAAGATATTGAATGGTATCAGCCCCAGTATCAACCCCTGGGGTACACCACTAGTGACTTGTCTCCAGCTGAACTTAGCACTACTGATCACAACCCTCTGGGCCCAACTGTTCAGCCATACTTCAATCCACCTCACTTTCCACTTACCTAACCTGTACTTTGTTAGCTTGTCTATGAGGATGTTACAGGAGACAGTATCAAAAGCCTTACTAAAGTCACAATAAACAGCATCCACCTCATTCGCCAAGCCAGTCATCTCATCACAGAAGGCTATCAGGTCGGTTAAGGACGATTTCCCCTTCGTAAATCCATGCTGACTACTCCCAATCACCTTCTTGTCCTTCATGTGTTTGGAAATGGTTTCCAGGAGGATTTTCTTCATCACCCTTCCAGGGACTGAGGTGAAGCTGACCAACCTGTAGTTCCCCTGATCCTCCTTCTTGGAAACAGGAGTGACATTTGCTCTCTTCCATTCCTCAGGAACCTCTCCCAATCACCATGATCTTTCAAAGATAATTGAGAGCAGTCTCATAATGACATCAGGCAGTTCCTTCACCATTTGTGGGTGCAACCCATCAGGCACCACAGACTTATGTATGCCCAGTTTGTTTAAGTGCTCCCTAACCTGGTCTTCCTCTACCAAAGGTAAGTCTTCCTTGCTCAACTTTCCCTCTGTCTCAGGAGCATAAGATTCTGAAGGCTGGTCTTACCAGTGAAGACTGAGACAAAACAGTTATTGAGTACCTCAGCCTTTTCTATGTCATTTGTTCCCATTCGGCAGCAGGCTTATGTTCTCCTTAGTCATCCTTTTGCTGTTTATGTACTTGTAGAATCCTTTCTTGTTGCCCTTCAGGTCCCTTGCCAGACTCAACTCCAGGTCAGCCTTGGCTTTCCTAACCCCCATTGTTGCAAGATCAAACAGCAACTCTATAGTCTTCCTGTGTTACCAATCCCTGCTTCTACCTCATATATGCTTCCTTTTTATGTCTGTGTTCAATAAGGAGCTCCTTGTTCATCCATGCAGGCCTCCTGCTGCCCTTGCTTGCTTTCCTACTTGTTGCGATGGAACTTTGTTGAGCTTGGACACTGTGATCTTTGAATATCAATGAGCTCTCCTGGATCCCTCTTCTCTCCAGGGCTGTATCTCATAGGATTCTTCCAATCAGATATCTGAAGAGGTTGAAGTCTGCTTGCCTGAAGTCCAGGGTTGCGCTCCTGCTTTTTGATGTGCTCCCTCCACTTAGGATCCTAAACTCCACCATCTCAGCTAAATAAGCCAATAACAATAATCATATTTTAGCTACCCAAGTTGTTTAAGACTGCAATTTTTCCGAGGATTTCCAGATTAACCTCTACTACCATTCAGCCTTTGGTTTCTGCAATTCCTCATGTGAAAAGCAACAGAGAACCACAAATTTTGGATGTGACTTAGCCACTAAAGTAAGTTCCAATGGAGATCGCTGCAAACAGTTTGGGGTCCAGCAGCATAAGCTTAATATCCACTGTCCAAATCAGTCATCGAATTAATCTCTTTCTCAGTATAAAAAAAATGAAATTCAAGCAAAGACATTTTACTGCTTTCTCCTACCCTCCTTTTATTAATACTCACAATGAGACTGTACTTTTCTCACACCATTAGCAAACCTTATATAATCACAAACAATTGTACTGAAGTTCTTCCACACTCAAGGACAGGCTATATATCCAGATATTTTGAAAGTAGCCACTGAAGGGCACCGATTAAGAAAAGGCTTATATTTTTCTTTTCTCTGAATTAGCTTTTTCCAAAATCCACAATTAGAAGTTTATCGTTTCTTCATTGTAGAAAGCAAAATACTTGAAGTAACCACCATAATCCTCTCACAGGAAGTAAAGCCTTTGGGACAAGAAATCTCAGATAAAGCTGTATTACCTTGGTGCTTTTTTGATAAACAAACACAAAATTCCATTACCATTAGCTGTTTGCAGACTTTTAAAGTTATACCTATTGATTCTTAACAGATGATGGCCAAGATACGTAACAGGAAAAACCAGCCCTAACA
Source organism: Balaeniceps rex (assembly GCA_013401315.1). NCBI lineage: Eukaryota > Metazoa > Chordata > Aves > Pelecaniformes > Balaenicipitidae > Balaeniceps > Balaeniceps rex. The sequence continues at coordinate 15,174 of VYZW01013273.1, forward strand.
AATAATACACCTCTAGTCTGTTTCTCCTGTCTCCACCTGTCATTCTAAGCAAGCTACTTAGATAAGGTAAGGAGCAAAAAGTAAAACACAAAGGCAGCAGAATTTAATAAAAATCTTCCTTTCCCCCCAAAAGTACTTAAGTTACCTTTTCAGCATAATGAAGAAAAACTTCTCCCAAAACATGCATCAGATTATTTATAAATCCAGTTTATTATCCTTGTCTATCTCCATACTTGAATAAGTTCAACTCTTCTGTTTCCTTCTTCCAAATCAAAGGACACAGGAAAGTCCCTCCTGCATCAAGAAATCTACATCCTTGCCCTAATACCCAGTAGCATAATCATATGCTCTTTTGTTGCGCAGGCTTCCAATGTATCTTTAAACTACCTCGCAATGAATATGCTCTGATGTCCCACCTCTGAATGGAAAGGAACAGAGTTTTCTTAAGGCCTTAATGTCTAAAAATGTATTTTATTTCTCTTCCATCTTCTACAACACAAACTAAATTAGTAAATTCCTAGAAGACATTTTGTCTATAAATAGCTCTAGGAATTCAGGAATTTTTTTTTGCCCACATTGCAAAACCAATTAGAAATCCCACCCTGATGTTCAAGCAATAAAGAAAACATTTCATCCATCATTGGTTCAAAAATAAGCTAATACAAGTCTTGAGCTCAGAGAGGTGTCACATTCATTAACTAAATAATCATGTAAAAATGAGAACTTTGCATTTCATTACTTTCATTCATATTTTCCAGCTCTACTCTTCAAAAATGCCGTTGCTAAAGCCCAGCAATAATCTGCCTCATAACAAGAACACAGAAATTGTTGGCATTTCAGTCATCTTCAGAATAGACTTGAGTTACAGGGAAGAAATTAGCTTCCCCCCAATTCTTTATTATATAAGAACCCCCTCTAGTATTTTCATATTCAATACAACAGAATTGGCTAAAATACTGATTCCTTCAGCAGGTATCACCCTACAGTTGAAAGAAAGTTATCATCACTTGCCCTAGGAGCCACTGCCTATAGGATATTTTCACTGACATAAGCCTTCTTCCATGAAAAGCTCATATTAATAGTGGTAAAAGAGGCTTTATGTTTTTCAAAGTCCTAAGCAAAGACAGACCAACTTGATCTGTAACATCAGAGGAGAGGAGTAGCCTGCCTTTTCTCTTAGGGAAAGTTAGCCGGTAGATCTTATTCTGAGTGTCTAGGCAATACTACACACAAAACAGTCTTGAAATGCAAAACTGAATCCCTTTTAGTTCAGCAATATATTTCTTGAGCACATTCTCGAGTGTCTTCAGGTTATAGAGTTATTAAAATATTCTGAACACACAGAGAACCAAGTACACTGGTGCTCCTTCCATGTTCTCAGCTTCCACAGAATATGGGTGGGCTTT
>VYZW01013287.1:309-19323 GCA_013401315.1 Balaeniceps rex
TGGTTTGGTTGGTGGGTGGGGGTGGCCCGGTTAAACCAGGAGGGGGGCACCAGCTTGGGGCACAGCAGGTTTTATTAGCGGGGCGAGCTCCCACCGGGGCCCTTCCCAGTGCTGGTGGGGTCGGTCGGTGCTGAGAAGGGCCGGGGGGCCCTCCCATCACCAGCAGGACGCCCCCGTCAGCCCCCGGTGCCGGCGGGGCCGGTGGCTCGGCGGCGGGTGCTGATTCACGGGCCGGCGGGGGTGGAGCAGGGCCGGGACCCGCTCACTGGAATCCGGACCAGATGTACCCGGCACGCCAGGAATGCTCGGCATCCCCGCCAGGCCCCGCCGCCGCCGCTGCGCCCCGGCCGCCGCCACCGGCCCCGCACCGTGAGCCTCCCCACAGCCCCCCGCCGTGACACCCACCGGGACTCCAGCCTTCCCCCACCGCCCGTGAAGGCCTGGGGCCAGCCGGGATCCCGAGTGCCTTTGGGGTGACGCTGGCGGGAGGATGCTGTGGGGCAGCTGCTGTGGTGGGTGACCGGAAGGGTTCCCGGGGCTGTCTGTCCCCCCCCAGCAGGGCCAGACACCCGGGGGTTTCCCAGAACTCAGTCCCCACAGCCGAAGCGCTAGGCGGTGTGGAAAAGGGGTTTTTTCCTAAGTGGAAGGGGAAGCAGTGGGGTCCCACACCAGGCCCTGGGGCTGGCGTCCTCGTTCTCCCACAAAATGACACGGAAAAAAGCTGCGCTCCCCGAAATTCCCCTGGCGGTGCCTTGGCAGCAGCCGCCTGACAAAGTGTCTTCCCCGGCAGGCGGCGGCTGGCCCCCGGCCAGGTGGGACCCTGCCAGCTCGGATGCCCGAGGTGAGCAGCCGGGGAATGCCTTAACCCCTACCTGCGGTAGCCTCCCTGCCACGGCCGCCAGTCCCTGTCGGAGCAGGTTACCTTATCTCTTATTTTCCGGCAGAAATGGCCTTGATTTCCCTGCCTGTCACTCACGTTCTAGAGCCAGCTGCAGGTGCCAGAGCCGATGCACCGGCTGCTTTGGGAGGGAGGGGAAGAGTGGAGGTCGGAGCTGTCTCTGGATCCCCTGCGACAGGGGGGTGATCCTGTGGGATCTCTGCCCTGGGGGAAGGCTGAGGAGGTGGATCAGGACTTGGTGCTGCGGTGGGGAGAGGAGCGGCTCTGCCGCCTGGGGTGGCTGCGGCGGGTGACGTCTCAGCTCGGTGTGGTTCGATCCTGGCTCTGATGTGTGTGTTCCCTTCCCAGGCGCTGCCCCGCCGCCCCGCTCCTGGCTAACCAGCACCAGTTCTTCAGTGGCAAGCTTTATGTCCTTCTCTAGTAGCTAAAGCTGCCAGTTGAAGAACTGTTGAATGTAGCCACTCTCTTCTCATCACCGGGACCTTGGATATCAGCTGGACCTGTGCCCTGAGCCACCGGGATGAGCCAGTCTGCAGCGTCCTGTGGATTTGAGGGGCGAGGATGAGCCTGACCGGGATGAAGAAGTCTCCTCGCAGCCTCCAGACAGAGCCTTGGCTGGGGGATTGCCAGGCAGCCCTGGCAGCGAGGCTGTCGAGCAGGGTCCTCCCTGCCGGTGGGGTGGCACTGAGCTCAGACGACTAGAGAAGACCGAAAGAGGCATTAAACTTTCTGTTTTGCTCAACAGCTCAGTTTTAGGAAGTTTGTTGCCCGTGGGGTGCCCAGATCTGCTGGGTGGGAGGATGGTGGGGGCTGCAGACCCTGCAGGGTGCTGGGCGGGGGGGCCGTAGCGCCAGAGCTCAGTCCCTGGCCGATGCCGCATTGGGGTCTGCGGGTGGAGGGTTGGTTGTTCGTGTCCCCTTGGTTTGTCCCGAGCAGAAGAGGTGACCCGAGGCTGGGTGTAGCTCACAGGACTGACCTGCTGCTGAGCTCAGGAGCCCGGTTAAATCCTGCAACATGCTGGGCAGTGGGATGGAGCCAGAGGAAGGGGCCAGCTCCGCACCGACGCTGCCCTGGTGCGGGTTGGGGCCGGGCGCGGTAGGGCTGGGCTGCCGGGAGCGGGTGACTCGGGGACGAGTCACGCAAGGCCCCAGATGTCTGTTCTGGAAACCGCCATCCAGCGAGGCTGGGCAGCCCCATCTGTGGCTGGCCCTGGGGCAGTGCCAGGATTCCAGGTATTTGGAGCTGGCAGCGCTGAGAGGGGCCCAGGTGAACTTTGCCGGGCTCCTCTGTGGTCCAGGCTCTGCCTCGCTGGTGGGCAGGAGCAGAAGACTGCCCCGAAGGGGACTTGGAAGCGGCTCTCCAGGGATGGAGACCCTCCCTGCCTTGCACTGGGTGAGAGGGGAGCTGTACAGCTCTCCTACGGCTCAGTGCAGGGTGAAATGTCTGTGTGGACCCAGCGAGAGCTCCTGGGAGCCTCTGCACCCCCGGAGGTGCCTTTCCCACGGAGCTGCCGGGACCACCGCCTCCCAGGCTGCATTGGTGCCTGGGAACCAGAGGAGTGTCTGGGAACCAGAGGAGTGTCTGGGCACTGCTGCTTGGGACCTGCCAGAAAGATCACAGCTCGTCCCAGCTCCGCGGGCGGGCAGGGAGGCATGGCCCTGTGCTGAAATAAGCCTGCACAGTTTCAAATAAATCTGCCTGTCCAGGCTGCAGCTGCCCAAGGCAGGATTGCTACCAAATCTTGGCACCCGGCGATGTGCAGAAAGTGGCCTGGTGTCCGTTAAGTGGTAGAATTGGAGCAAATCTGTTGTCTGGGGTCCTTCCTTCTTATATAAAGTTTCTCTGCTTGGTGTGTGCTTGTTGATGGCTGCAAGAAGCCAAGTTTCTTTGGGGTCATCGTCACCTGGAGAGGCTGCTGAACCACCTCAGATTGCTCTCTGAGCAGAAAGGACCACGGATGAATACCTCCAGCTTGAGGCAGAGCTGTCTCTTCCACTGCAGCTGCCCTGCTGCAAGTCCATACGAAATAGCTGGCGCCTGCTCAGTGCTCGACAAGTCCTGGAGTGCACCGAGGGGGCAAAAGTCGTGGGGGTGGGTGTGCAGGATGTACGAGGGCAAGAAGGAGCGGGTCCTGGGCCGTGCTCCCCATCCCATGCATCGCATCGCAGTCGATGCTTCATATGGAGGGGAGCTGTGTGCTCTGGCCACCAGTGTCTCTGCTCTTGCGTGCTTCGGTGTACGGGTAATGCTTAGATTTGCTGCTTCCTCCTGTTGTCGTGAAGGACTGACCTGCTCTGCTGAAAACCAGCTCTTTCCCTGGTGAAGTGTGGCTATTTCAGGGCAGAGAGTTGCCCTGAGCAGCAGCACCAAGCCCCTGAAGTCAGAAAATGTAAAACACCACCTTTAAGGTCAACTTTTCATACATGAGAAGGTGTCAGAGTGCAAGTTTGTGTGTTTAACACAAACCCAGCATTGCAGTACCTCACCTGCCGAACAAACAGGCTGGGGCTCTGGCTAGCCTGCGTTTCACGTAAAAGCAGAGGGGTTTTAGGCTGACAAAGTGTCCCTGCGGGAACTTGCCCGGCTCTTGGGGCTTACCCTTCCTCCTGCAAAGCCCCATGTGACTGGTGAGTAAGTGCAGTGTTTCCTGTAGAAAGCACAGCCTTGCTTGCTGTTGCCTTGCAAAAATCTAGTAACTCTTTCCTCTAGCATCGAAGCTGTGTTTCCTACAGCATCCGGCCGCCTCCTCGAAGCATCCAGCCTGCAGGGACATGGCAGGAGAGGGGACACTGACCAGGGCTGGGATTTCTCTGCCGGAGGCTGGCTGCTGTCAGGGGATGGGAAGCGCTGGCTGCGGCAGCTAATGCAATATTCAAGGCGGCTGTAGCAATGCCAGCAGGTGCTGCTGGCTCAGAGGTCGGATGGCAGCCCTCCGTCCTTAGGGGCAGGGTATTTTGCTAGTTCCTGCATACAGGCTGTCTAGTTCCCAGCTGGGAGAGCAGCTTGCCTCGGTCACAGCTCCCCTTACTGGGAAAATGTGCTTTTGCAAAGCAGAAGGTCAGCGTGACCGGTGTGCTGAATGAAAGCTCCCTGCCAACAGCCAGCGAGAGGAGCTGGAGGGGGTTGGTGGATCTGTGAACGTGTGGCTGCTCCTGCCTGCTCAGACCCTCAGCTGAGCCCCAGGACACGGGCGTCCTCCTCTTACCCAGCCCAGCAGATCCCCGCCTAGAAGAGAGGGGAAAGCACTGCTTCGCTTTGCCCCAGCATGCAAACAAGCAGCCAAGGGCTGTCTGCAAACACAAAATGCAGGCGCTGGGTTCAGCTTTGCTCGTGATTTTATTTCTCTGGTGCCAGGTTGGGAGAATGTGGAGCTGTTAACACTTGGTTGACTCTGTGCCCCTCATGGCAGGGCACATACTGAGCTTAGGTTTCTGCCAGCAAGGGTATATTGCAGATGTCGCAGGCCCTGCAAATGAGAGGTATGTTGGGGATTTGCAGTAAATCAATCTTGGCTTTGTGTCTCTCAGTGGGCTCTGCTGGCATGGGGGACACAGTGCGAAGCCACCCACCAGCCCGGTCAGGGTGTCACTTACTCTGCTTCTTCTTTAGAGATTTGTCTCCCTGAGTATAAAACTTCTGCAATCAGAGCCACCATGGGGTCACCGTTCAGGCTGGCAGCTGCAGTCACGAAACCGTCCCTGAAAGGGAAAGCGGAAGAATGTGGATCTCTTCAGTGTACATAACTCAGCACGGCAGCATCCCCGTGGCACCCTGGCTGGAGGCCAGCTGTATTTTGGAGGGCTCAGGGCAGGGTGGCTGGTACTGCAGGGTGCACGGGGACTTGTGGCAGATTGCCTGGCGCTGCTGCGAGCTGGGCACCGAGCCTGGGAGCAGTGGGGCAGAGGGAGAGGAGAAGTGTCCTGGGCTCCCTGCCCAGCTGGTGTCTTCATCAAAGCTCATCCCCTTCTCCTTCCCTGCCCTGCTTTGGTTTGCTCTGAAACCATCTCACTGCTGGTTCAATGGCCAGCAGCTGCCTGCAGTGCGCAGCTGTGGGAGGTGATGTGGAGCCTCTGCGGGAGCTCTGCCGGCTGTAAGGGAGAGGACCGTGCCCTGATCCCAGGGCGCTGCCGTGTCAGGGCACAGACTGGCCATGGATTCACTCACCTGATGTAAAAGATCAGGAACTTCTCTTGCTCCAGGCTGCCCTTCACAACAGTGTCCGTGTATCCCTTCCCGCAGCCTGCAAGAGAGAGCATCGCAGCCTGCTCGGCGAGCCCTGGTACAGCAGCTGCCACCATCCCACCTCAGTGCCATTGCAGGTAGGGGCAGAGGGGACAGCGACTGGCTGGGGCAGGGGTCCGGGCTGGGGCTGGGACAGGGCTGGGGAGCAGGCATGAAGGCCCTGGACAAGCAGAACTGACCCAGAGGTGCAAGACTGTGTCATGACCCTGAGCTTCTCCTTGGCTTGGAGAGGGAAGTTCTTCCTCCTTTGTGACCTCTAAGCCACAGGAGATCAGCAAAGAACAAAAGCTCTGGGTAACCTGCGGGCCCGGAGCTCAGAAACAGGGTTCACAAACCCACCATGGCAGCCAGCCCAAAACTTGAGCTGCTTCAGGTAAACTCTGCAACCGCTGTGTGTTTACAAGCCCCAGACCCAGCTGGTGGATGAGCAGATGGGCTGGGAAGTGGTTCGGCTGTTCCCATCTCTCTGCCCCCTCCTACCTGCGTAGCGGATGCTTTTCCCAAGCATCGTGGTCCAGAAGAAGGGGACAGTGTGCAACTCCTTGTCTTTCTTCAGCATGTTCAAGGCAGCAATGTGACCTGTGATGAACCAGCAGAGGAAATATTTCTGTTTCTTGTAGGTCCTCAAAGAAGTGCCCGCTGCCTCTCGTTATCCTGCTGTCCCTTCTGCCCCACTCCCTCGATGCCCATCTCTGAGGGGAGCTGGAAAGCCAGGCGGCTGCGCTGTCTCACCATGGGCCTCAGCCACCTGTTGGTGATGGATGCTGGACTGGTCCCCGTTGAGCAGCGCTACAGGAAAGGAGACCACATCCCCCGCAGCGAAGACATTTGGGATGTTGGTTTGCATGCGCTAATAGGACAAAAAGCAATTAGTGCAATGATGAGAGGGATGGGACTGGGTGTGGACCAGGGATACTCAGCTGGCGCTTACCAGATCCACCAGGATGGCACCGCTGTCATCTCTGGCGATGGAAGTGCCCTTCAGAAATGCTGAATTGGGGAACACCCCTGCAGAGAGAGGAGCAAGGACAAATGCAGCAAAGCTCTGCAAAGGGCAGGGAGGAAACTTGGCCTCGGCCCTCCAGCAAGCACGTGCCCGTGGTGCCTGCTCAGCCTGCTTGGGGCAGAGCAGCTCGCAGCAGTGACCAGTGCTTGGGCTGGTGCTGAGCTAATCCAGGGCAATAAAGCCAGGGCCCAGAACAAGGCACGCTCTGATAACACAGCGGTGACCTACAGAGCTCAGCAAGCGTGCCAAAGTCATACTGAGAGTGTAAGTAGCTCCTTTCCTCCTGCCGTTGCTCATGGGCTGCTGACTTTCTCCAGGTGTTTGGGGCCAAGAGGTAGGGGTGGATGATAGGAGAGTGGGAAAGAGGCTGTAGGAAATGGTGTCCTGGGAATGCACTGGGATGCTCTGGGCTTGCTGGCTGTTCTTCCCATTCCCGAAGCCGCCTCTCTCTCCCACCTGGGGTCTCTTACCTATTCCCACCACTACCACATCTGCAGGTAGTTTCTCTCCACTGGCAAGAACAGCCTCTGTGACCTAGGAAGGAAGCAAGAATCATTAACAAAGGCTTAAAAACTCTGTCCTAATTCCTGCAGCATCCCTGCTGCTTCTTTCTTTGCTGTCTTTTTTTCTTCCCCAGGTTCAGATCACCTTGTCCAACTAATGTCTGTTGCCAGGAACGTAAGAGAAAATCACGTTGTTGTCCCTGAGATACGAGCACATACTGGTGCCCTTTGAGCCCAGAGTTGTGCTCAGCGAAAGAAACGTGAGGGTCTAGACATGGGAGAGGAAAGCCTAGATGTAGGCACTGGGTTACACCTCAGTTTGGGTTTTTCCCCCCTAAAATTAGGGATCACAATGGCAGGACCAACCTTTCCATCCTTTCCTTTCAGCTCACAGAGTTCTGTTTTCATGTAAAACTTCACCCCTTTATTTTGCAGCATCTGAAAAGGAAGAGGAAGCTGGTTTGAGTATTCACGAGGAAATTCCAGGCTGTACTGCTGTAAAAACAGCCATACCCAGCCAAACCCCAGGCAGACAGCTTAGCTGCTGCTCCAGGCTGCAGAGAGCTTCCATTTGTGTCCCTGGCTGGTGCAGGGAGCCTGGAAGCCTGGCTTTGCCCTGCTGTCCTGGTCAGGACTGGTGCGTCAGGTGGGTCTAGGATGAAGCAGGGCTTGGGGATGAAGCTGAGCTGGGGAACGTGACGTGCGTGTGAGGGAGGCTGGGACCAGCCGTGTGTGCGCAGCTCCTTCAGCGCTGTACGCGAGCAAGGTGGCTGGGCGTGCAGGGTTATGACTCAGCGCAGGGGCTGGATTTCCTGGGCTGTTGCGGATCACAGGGCTGCTTGGATAACGTGTGTTCTCCGCCCTAGAAATTAGCACCAGGTTTTCCTAACCTTCATGGCGACACCTCCAACCTGAGGACCCAGCGCACTCTGGAAAGGGAACTCCTTTTTTTCCACCACTGAGATGGCAGCAGCCTTGTCTGAGAGGAAGGCAGCTATCTCCATTCCTGCAAGGGAAAGGCATGCTCAAGGTAAGCCTGCTGCAAGCATGAACCTGCACCCTCCTCCTTGGAAACCTTTTCCCCTTCCAGCTGAGGAGAACAAATCTGATGTAGTGCCAGTGCTTAACTGCTCTTCTACGCATTTCTGGGCTGAGGTATTTAGCCCCCCCGTTCTTCATTCTTATGCACTACGGACCCCGATATTAGGAAATGCAAAGAACAGCTCCTGGTTGTGTACAAAATAGCTCCCTTTCTGTGCCTTACCCCCTCACTTTCCCACTGCTTCTGGGGAGTCCAGCGCCTCTGAAGGACAGTGACCTTTTCATACGGCACATTTCCCTCTCCACGTCCAAGAACTGTTTATAGCTCTCAAAGTTTCTGGCTATCAGCGGAAAGAGTGAGTGCGTGCTGGGTAACGCATACCCCCACCAGCTCTAGGGCTCTGGGGAGGAACCCAGCCAGGCGGTGAATGAACATCCCTTCCCCGAGGGCCTCTAGTTTATCTGCACATGCAGCAGAATTGGGTTTCAAGGCTATCATTGGTGACTTGATATCCACTCCAGCCTGGTACCTATGAATGAAGCTCCTACGATCACCAGATCCTTCCCAGTTGCCAGCTCTAAGATCTTGCTAGAGTCTTCTGGGGTTTGGAGAATGCAGACGTTCTGCAGGTCTGCACCTGGGACTTTGAGGGAGTGGGAGCTGAAAGAGAGAGAATCCAGATATGTCTCACGATTAGAAATGAAACAGAAAGAATGAGGGGGGGGCACAAACCCATGCAATCTCTTGGCTGTGTCATCCCACCCTATCCTTTTATCTCATCTCCTACCACCTCCGTCTCACACGCCTCTAGAAGACCTCCAAGCCGCCTTGTCCTGTCTAAAATTTTGTGTGTGGCAAATGCTTTGTGCACTCACTGGCTGCCTGTTGCAATGAGCAGCTGATTGTACTTCTGAGAGGACCCATCCATGAAGTGGACCTTCTGTTTCTGGAAATCCACCGACACTGCCTGCAGAAGAAAGGAGGCAAAGATCAGACAGGTACCTCTGGTCCACTGGTGTCCTGCCACATCAACCCGTTCTGCTTGCCTGTGACTGCATGCCCTATTTCTGGACACCCAGGGGAGATGAGGCATGCTGGAGTCCTCTCTCTCACTTTCTACAGGTCCTAGGCTTTAGGAGCACTAAGTACAACAGCACCAAATCTGGGTTGCTGTAAGCGGTGTGCAGAAGGCTAGTTTCAAGGGCCACCCTCTTTGCGTGTGACGGGGACATCTGTCCATGGGTAGCACAGATCAGCATTACCCCCAAGGCATGCACACTGTCCCTAGCACTGGCCTTGGAGTGTTGTCCCAGAAGGTAATGTGTGTACTTAGGCAGAGCCCTAATTTCTATAAATATAGCACCATGCCTGCGGGTGTGGGCATCCCTCCCCATGGCAGGGACAGGACCACCCATTGAGGATGAGCTCAGCTGCTCTTGTACCTCTTTCTCTGTCCAGAGCTCTATGCCATGAGCATCGAGGAATTCAGGTTTCCTCAGGTAGACGTCCTCAGCTTTCAAGTTCATTTTCTGGAAACAAAACAGCAATATGAAATAAAGCAATTCTTGCAGCCAGCAATACTCTTGCAGTGTTTACTGGGAAGTTTGCATAAGAGGTAAATTTTGCATTAGTAAATCACAGCTCCCCACACTGTCCCATCCCCATCATCTTCTTGTCCCCCCTCAGAAAAACCCATCAACTCAAACTCTAGTGGGAAGAACTCAGTGAAAGGGGATAGAACCATTAGCTTATGGTGGACTCTGATCAAAGACTTTCTGGGAGGAAGAAGTGAGATGTTAGCTGGAAATTATACTCCTTTTTCTTGTGGGTGCCTCAGCACTCCTGCTGCTTTGCCAGAACGGCTCACTCGATTGCTCAGCCTTGTCCTGAGTGTGGGCCATGTCCCTAATTCACACGGGGTACCCAGGCACAGTCCTGCTCTTCTCACGTACGAACCTTGCTCAGTTTGGACTTGTCATATGGAACGTGTCTCTCTCTGGTGGCCATGATGATCCTGCCAGTAAAGCCCTCTTGGCGGAGTGTCTCTGCACACACCAGGGCAGCCACACCTACAAGGTGCTCATCTCAGCCCTCTTACATGTCACTGTGGAGTAGGAGGACGGCAGCAAGTCCTCCCTGGAGAAGAGATGCTCACAGCATCTGTGGGGAGGGGACAGTACAGACCACTTCACTGACCTCCCCCTAGAAGCAGCATCGTGTACTGATTGCGAAGGCATCGTTTGCTTGTGTCCTTCACCCTCAGGCTGCTTTCAAGATCCTAGAAGAAAGTAAGTGAGAAATGTTGAAATCCTTCCCAGCCCAAGGTGGTGCTTGTGCTTAGCGACAGCAGGTAAGGTCAGTACCTTCTTTTTTGCTGTAACAAACACCTTTCCGTCTTCCACGGTTACCTGCAGGCGTGAAAGGAGAGTGCGTTTAAGTGCTGCAGTCATGAGGTTGTGGTAGGAGCTTTCCTGGGAGGGTCTGGTCCAGCGGGCCACTGCCTCTCATACACCGAGAGTGACTTGCAGGGACTTTGGATGTCAGATGATGTGAGGAGCTCATGAGCTTTTCTCCTCATCCCAAGGGCACTCAGGAAGAGATGTAAATCCTTTTTTCTTCCCAAAAGAGCAGTGCTGGCTGTGATGTGTACCAGGATGTATGGCACCACATTTGATTGAAAGCTTTAGGACAGGGAGTTACATGATCCCAAGAAACCATCCCATGGGTAGCTCTGTGTGACCTGGACCACGGAGCCGTGGCCAGGGCAGGATCCCTTCAGTTGGTGTTGGGAGCACAGAGCTTGTGGGAGTGAATGAATGCAAGTGGTATGGAGGACATAGCCTAAGCTGGGAGGAGGAAGAGACAAGAAGTCACCTTAAAGCAGGGAAGGCAGTCTAGAGAAGGGTACTCCTCGATGTCTCCGGTTTTGATGTTAAAGCAGGCACCGTGCCAGGGGCAGCGCAGCCTCTCCCCTTTGAAGAATCCTGCAATAGAAAAGCCCCCCACAACAGGGCGGTGAGAGCTGACCTCCCTGACACGGCTGCTCCCCCTGCCCAGTCCCAGGGTTACCTTTGCTGAGCGGGGCACCATAGTGGGGGCACTTGCTGCCCAGAGCACTGAACTCGTTCTTGTTCCTCACCAGCAGCACTGGGTAGCCGGCCACCATCACCTCCCCCAGCCTGCGGGAGAGGTGGACAGATGGGTGCCACGGGGAGCCAGGGGTTGGTGCCTCACAGCTCCCTCAACCAACAACATGGCGGCTGCCAACATGGCTGCCAACATGGCCACCAACATGGCGGCTGTTGCCATGGCGATGCCACCCCGGCTGCCTGCAGGCCAGGCCTCAGCCTCCTCCCCACTGGGTACTCACTCTCCATCCCCAAAGTCAGCCTCCTTGCAGACCTCGGCTGTTACAGTGTCGTCGTCCATGCTGCGGGCGAGCAGAGAGAGGGATTGGCTGCCATGGATGCTGTTGCCTGTAGGCGCTGTCTTTTGCCCCTCGGCAGATGGTCCTCCCCACGCGCCCTTGTGCAGTTGCTGCAAAATCCCACCCCAAAATGTAGGGCCACCACCGCTCCAGCTGGGAGTGGGTGAGCGCCGCGTGCTCAAGGGGTCCCAAACTCCCAGCATCATAGGAAAAAACCCACAACTGGCAGAAAACACATATTCCCCTCCTTTTTTAACTTTGTCTCCAAACCCAAAGCGCATTCTCTCTGCCCTTTTCTCCTCCAGCTTAGCCCACTTTTTTGCGTTCAGCCCCTTGCCCCATTAAACTCAACTGCAGCGCAGGGTGAGCAAGCAAACGTGATTAACGACAGCCGTGCTGTAAATCAATGCAATTATTTATGGCGAGGCACTGCCACCGTAGCCCACGGCTCCCCCAAATCAGGGTCTGAAGAACCACTTCAGCCTCTCCCAAACCTCTCCAACATTTGTGCAGAGTTGTTATTTGCACTAATTGCCATGAAAGCAGTAATTCCTGCCCAAAATGCCTTCTGGGCTAGAAAGGAGCCAAAAAGTTGGTCCTTAGCACTGTCCCTGCCTTAGCAATCAGCTGCGAGACTGATTAGAAATCTCCCTCTCTGTTTTGGAGAACAAAAGCAAGAAATGGAGCAGAGGAGGGTCGTTCGAGACAGGTTTCAGTGCAGAGTGGTGACTTGCTCCTGCAAATCCCCACCGCACCGCTGCCCCGCTCCTGGGTCCCTTAGGAGAAGCATCAGTGAGTACTCACCCGGTCCCGCCGTGCGGGCTCTGGTGCCCGTCTCCTGAGTCAGAAAGCCACCGCCGCCACCGTCTGCAAGTTTCTCCTCCGCCGAGGTGACACCCTCGTGTCTTATTGCAAGTGCTCTCCCCACCGCCAGCCCACGGCTGGGTGATACTCTCCCCGAATTGTGCAACGTCCCCGTCCATCAGCAGATGCATCGCCTGGAAGCAGCCGCCTGCCAATGAATCTTATCTGATTTCTGCAACTGGTGTGTGCCCAATTAAATGTATTTTGCTCAGGTTTAGAATTGCCAAAGTATCAAGGGCATGTAGGAGTTATGGCGCAGGTGTGGTCTAGAGACTGGGTGCATTGTGTGCAACGTGAACAGACACTCGAGTGGATGCAGGGATACCCCGCTGCGGCTTCCCATCGCCCCTTTTCTTGATGGAAAGCGCTCCAGCTCACTGCAACCCATTTTTGCAGCACTTTGGAATGATATCACTACTTTTTATATATTTCTATAACATTTAAAATTATTTAATTTGATCTTTTTGTAAGAGAGAGCCTCTCTCTCCATTGATTTGAAGGAACATGAAGGCACCTCTGCACGTGCCTTAGGTGCCAGCTCTGCTTCTGGTTCAGTCCGCCGATGTCCAGGCACGTGGTCCCGTCGCCGCTTGGTCCGTGAAGGATGGCACAGAGCAGCGTGCTGCTTGCGGTACTATTTTTGCAACAGAGTGGGAGTTGCAAAAAAAATGGGAGTAATGCCTACGCTGTTTGTGTCTACTCCAGTTCTTATCTCTATTTCACAGTCAATATGTTTCACAACCTGAAAATATGCCTCAAAATTCAGGGGGGAAAAGTTACTAGCAGTGTGCTGCCATCATCTCCCTTGCAGACCCGGAGCTTCACAGGGACCGGCTTCCTGCCATGCAGCACGTTCCCAAATCCAGTGCCAGGGGAGGGGTAAAAATCCTTTGGTGGGCATGGCCTGGAGAAGAGGGCACACACAGGGATGCTCGGTAAGTGCAAGCTGGCTTATTTGCAAAGCAGCTCGCTTTGTCAGACCCACCAAGCCATGAGCACACCTTCTGTCAGCGCCGGGTGCCGGGGTGCTGCCGTGTAAGGAGTGATCTTAGCCCGCAGGCGATGCACGCCCATGATGGGTGCAGGTGCAAGGTATTTTCTCACAGCGCCAACGAGCAGCTTTTGGGCTCTGCCTTCCTGGCCAGGAGCCTGAACATGAAGCAATTTGGCTGCCGAACGTCCCTGTTTAAACTCTCTGTAATTATTTCCCAGAAGTGCTTTCCCACGTGGAGAAGCAGCAGCCCTCGTGGAGGCATCCTCTGACTCAGCAGAAATCACTGAAAAACATTGTTTGCTTGTGGATGAAAGCTGCCGTGCACCAGCAAAGTGGCAGGTACAAAGGTGTGCAGCTGTGGGAGGCTTTGGGACAAGCCAGGTGAAGCTCGGTCCTGTGCGGTGGCATTTGCACTGCGGGGCTGAGCAGCTAATTCGGCTGCTGGGTGCCGATGGATGCTGCTGGATGCAGCCGGATGCAGCCGAGCAAAGGGATAAAGGCAAAACAAAATGCCCATCTCTGATGGGGGCAAAGATGATGGCAAAGGATAGAAAGTTGAAAAGGGCGTTGGATGTAAGAGGGAAGTTTTGGATTAGCTGCAGGGATGCTGCGTTACTGCGTCTCTGAGAGCCAGCGCCTAGGAACACACAATGCGCCCTCGAGGGATTTGGGCAATGGGATGGTACTGGAGGCAGATTTTTGGGAAGATGCTCTGCAAGCATCTTTTAGTCCTTTATTAGGTAACCCAGAGGTAGATACTCAGAGTGGTTAAGATCTTTGCTTGTAACACACAGCAGGATTAAACATAGGAAGGAAGAGAGCAAAAAGGAAGCGGCGCCCTCAAATGCGAACAGAGCCCAGGTAGGCATCGGAAATCTCTGACCAGACCTGCCACCCACATCGGTGCTGACTCACACGAGCTGCTGAGCTGCCCTCATGTTTTATTAGATCTCTTTGCTTTTGCTGTGTCTCTCCAGTATGGTCAGCACTCTGGAAAATGCAAGTTTAGAGGCAAAGATTTAATGGGGGTAGCTCTCCTCCCTTCAAGTCCCTGCTACCATCAGCTGGTGTAGCACGTTTTTTCATGCCATAGTGCAGCCATGGCTGTGTGGATGTATCCTTGTCCCACCTTTGCTTGCCCCCAGCTTGCTCAGGTCAGGGTCCTTCCCTGCCCTAGCAGACTTGCCGATTTTAACCGAGCATTACCCACGGAGTTGAATGTTATTGAAGGCTGTTCAGGCGCAGGAAGAGGAAGCGAGGTGAAAACTGCAGCAGAGCTAAAATGATTAATGGGACACCGCTCTCAGAACAGCTTGGTTTGTGATATTAATAACGAGAGAATTCAGGAGGGAACCTAACCTGTTCCAAGCTGCAGAGCCGGCAGCAGCAGGAGACACAGTTAGGAAGCTCCTGTGCTTGTATTTGTAATGCAGGAGGAATTGAGTGGGCTCAGCAACGTGTGATGCTGCACGGAGTGAGTGTAGGGGCTGAGACGTGCTTCCACCTTGCAGGGCTCATTCTGAACCAGTCTGAATTGGAAAAAAAGCGTGCGGTCATAAATACGTCATGATGTATCCGGAAAGCACATAGATGTTCATCAAAAATTACTTAAGCTTGAGAATGGAAAAAAATGTTTATCCCACAGGGGAAGAAGACATGGAAAAAGAAATACTTAGTGGAATTAATTTGCTTACAGGGTGAGAATAATTATATGTGCTGTTCCACATTTTCTTCCTAAGCATTCATGTCTGGCAATGGTGAGAGATGGGATACAGGCTGGGCGGACACCTGGCCCCACGTTTCACTGTTCACCACAAGGAAAGAAGGAACCCAAAACCTTACTAATAGCAGCAGATAAACAATTCAGAAAGTAGACAAATTTGGGGCATGTCAGCTAGTGAAAGCAGAGGGGAAATATGAGACTGCCCATGCTGCTGTGCTTGAAGGGGTTTTGCCAGTCAATGAGTCTGTTGATGGAATTTTTTTTTACCCCATGGCATGCCCGTGCAGACGGAGTGAGAAGGATAGCGCAGGTCCTCTGAGCAACCAAATCACGGCAGCCAGTCCAGCCCAAGGCCTTGAGAGACAGCTGAGCCTGCAGCATCCTTAGGGATGCTGTACTGTTGTCCCAGGTTTCTCCTACAGGTCCCTGGTGCCAAATCCTCAGAAAAAAAAGACTTCCAGTCCTGGGAAAAAGGAAGAAGGCCAAAAGCAAGAGCATCCGGAGCAACCTGCCATGGAGTTGTTTATCACATGGGCAAAGCAGGCTCTGCCTGGGTAGCTCTGGCTCTCGGGTGAGGGGGGCATTCCTGCACGCCAGGCTGCAGCACCCAGCGTGCTGTGCCCAGCCAGGCAGCGGCCAGCAGCTGGCACCAGAGCATCCCGGTGCTGTGAAGCTCCCAGGAGACACTGTGTTATTCAAGGAATGATCTCAGGAAGGATGACCAACCTGGGCAGCAGAACATCTGCAGGGTGGAAGGAAGGGAAGGGTCTTCCCCTCATGAGGTCAAGCTTGAAGGCTTGAGCAGGGTGGATGGACGGGCTGTGGTGCAAAGCCAGATGATTTCCTCTGCTGGACGAGATGAAATCCTGAGGTCAGTGGTTAAGTGATGCACACTTTGGTGTTTCTTGCATTAAATCCTGGAGCTGTGTGTGTGCATGCGCGCACGTGAAATGGAGCTAAGGGCTGGGGAAACAGTAGTAAAGACTCTCTGCGCTGTCAGTGCCAGCAGAAACCCTTCTCTGCTCACCACGCTCGCAGAGACTGATGTGCCTTTCTCCTGTGGCTACGGCGAGTATATCCCCAGTTCCACCTGGAGAATGTCCAGCTTCCACATCAGGAAGGTGTTTCTGGCTGGAAGGGGTAGATGCTCAAGTTTGCATTGATTTCAGCTCTCTTCACAGCTACCTCTGCAATGCCCGGGCACGCTTTGCTATACGTGGCATGCATTTTGCACAGTTGATCCTTTCATAAGTGTGGAGTTACAGACTTTCTGAATGAAAAAGTGGATATATAGAGTAAAGCTTTCCTATATGGTCTGATTTCCTACGACCTAGCAGATAGAGCAGTGACACACTTCAGATAGGGATGGAGACGATGGCTAATTAAAGTTTGGAATCCAAGCTGCTTGATTTGTTTTGAGATCTTGGACTTCTCAAATTATTTTAGGTGTGAGCCAGGTCTGGCATTAGACAAGCAGATGGGCTTTATGCCTCTCTGGCTGGAGAGAGGCAGATTAAAGGGAGTGAGGCTTTCCAAAAACAGGAGCATGACTTTTGCCAGAAGGACTTTGCCATGTCAGAAGCTCCCACATCTGTTGGCTCTGGCGAGCCCCGGGAGGTGTTTGAGAGCAGAGCAGGCTCCTTCTCGTGTAAGGGATGGCAGAGCTGCAAAAGCACACCCACATCCCCGTCCGGGAGTGGTGGGGAGCATCTGGGGAAGGACACAGTTTATCTGGCAGAATTAATATGGGGGATTATCAATAAACTGCCGGCCCTTTATTGTGGAAAATGAGTTATCTCCCCCAGATATGCTGCAGAGAAACTCCAACCTGTGAGAGGGAGCAAAAAGCCACTGTCCAGCTCTTAAAAAAACTGCTGCACCCTCGATTTACACCCTGGCTGCTGCTGTAAAGCCCCTGCTATGGGATTAGCTGTGGTCCCCACAGTGCTATGGGATGGACCTAGGCACGTCCTTGCTGATACCTGGAAGGATTCCCCTGCCCTGCTGGGAGCAGGCGCCAGCAGCGACCTGTCCCCAGGCTGAGCTGCCTCCCTGCGGAAAATGAGGGCATTTGGGAACAGTTGGAAAACTTCTCGAAATTTGGGTGGAAAAGGCCATATCTCCAAATAAGGTGTGAATGAAGAGTCCCATCAGCTTGGGCTGCTCTGCCCGGCTCTCCAGCGAGCGTGCAGGGACCTCTTGTGGCAGCTGTGCCCAAGAGCTCCTGTCCCTGCTCTTCTGTTCCGCTTCTCTTGGGACAAGCCAGGCCTCTGAGCCTGTAGCCCGTGGCTGAATATTTGGCCTGATACAAACCAAGGGACCTGTTTGTCAAAGGACCTTCCAAGGGCTTGCAAGTCTCCAGCTCCAAAACCGTCGCCAGTTAATGCCATTGCTGCAGAGGAAGGAAGACAAGGAGAAAAGACTGGAAACAGGGCTTGTGAGAAACCACTGCCTGACGGCAAGTCCTGGTAAAATTAAGTAAAATCTGGGCTAAAATTATCTAAAACTAGTGTTTATGTAGCTGTTGCTAGTGCTGTAACAGTGATCAAAGTTCCTGAACCAGAGGTTCGGTTAATCGTGGCTTAAATTCCTCCCATGCAGAAGTGGTAGGTGAAAGCTCTCCAGCGTCCAGAAACATTTTAACTATTCCTGTCCCCCACCAGAGCCTGGCCAAATGTTTATCTTTAGAAGAATAACACCGTGAATGGAGGAGCCCCTGGGATAAACGGGGCCGGGCTTGCAGGCATTTCATGGTCTGGGACTTCTCCCGCAGGCAGGCGGAGGGCAGGGTTGTCACCGCGGAAAAGGGCAGTCGAGATTTCTGAGGCTAAAACGCTGCAGGTGACCCCTCATTAGGAATCAGCTCTCTGCAATTTTATATTGCGATGAATTGTTAAATGATTTTCCTCCTTGGTGCCCTGAGCCGCCCGGCATGTCTCCAAGGCATGTCTCCCTTTCCTCGGCATATCTTATGCTAAACAGAAATGTCTGTGCACTTGGCCGTCTCAGTAACAGATTAGCCTACGTGATCCTTCAAGTCCTAATACGTGAGATTATTTATAATCCCCCCAAGCAGCCGGGTCTGCCGATTACTTCAAGCAGCGTCTCCCCGCCACTTAACTGCTATGAAATTACATTGTCTTTTCTGGCTTTTAAGCAAATTTCTGCAGCATGAACAGATGCTTTTCTGTCAGTTGGGACTACCTCACCCCTCTCCTTCAGAGCTGATTTAATCGCTCCCCTCCCCAGTGTTCCTTCCATCAGCGTATCACTTGTTGATGTTTTGGTGTCCGTCACCCCAGCCAGGGCAGCGACTGAGGCTCAGTTCCTGTTTCAGCAAAGAGAAAGTAGAAAATTTCATCCAAAATTAATACCTCAAAGGAGAGGTGGAGTTTGACATTAATCAGTGTGTACGCGGTGACTCATCCCGTCTGTGCAGCAGCCACGCTTCTGGGGGAGACATCAAAAAGCAACAAGGGAGCAATCAAATTACAGGAAGCTGGAAAAGCAGCATGGTTGTAGGATGGAACTGAAGAAATTGTGGGTACGGGATCCTGAATTCCCACAAATCCCAGACAGCAGAGCTGGGGTATCCCAGACATTGGGGAGCTCCTCTCGGGACCAGACACGGGACAGGGGGATGGAGGACAAGAGTGCTGTGGACAGAGCGAGGGTTTTTTTGGCAGGGCAATTGGACCTTCTTGCTTGCTTGATGTGCCATCAGATGTGGCAGAGCGTGTGTCTGTGTGAGGGATGGCTCCCCAGCACAGCGCAACGGTGGAAGAGCTTCACCGGTATCATGTGCCGGGGATGCTTTGGGGCGAAGGACCACCGGCCGCAGCACCTCACAGGCGAGGTGTTCGGCCACCCGGTGCCACCGAGGTGGAGGAGGAACCTCAGGGGGATGAGGAAGGTGTCCCCGGCTCCAGCACGGTGACGGGACGCCCAGGCCCTCGCTCCGTGGCACGTTTGCGGGGGGCTTTTGGCCTGGCCGTCGTTTCTGCCATGCGACGCTCGGGGAAGGCTGACACGCACCCCGGGGCGCTCCTTCCCCGTTCCTCCCTCTCCCTGAGTCGCACGCTGCGAGGGGAAGCGCTGCCCCTGCGTGTCCGCGTCTCTGCGTGGGGGGACGCGGGAAATGCCAGCGCCAGCAGCGGGGCGGCTCCCGCAGCCCACCCGGCCCTTCCCTGCGGGGACGATGCTCGCTGTTCCTCCCGCCCCGGGGCCGCGCATCCCGGGTGGGGCGAGGCGGCGCGGGGGCGCTCGGGGCGGGTGCCCGGGCGGTGGCGGGGCGGTGCCGGTGCCCGGGGCGGTG
>VYZW01013287.1:19650-60911 GCA_013401315.1 Balaeniceps rex
ATGGAGGTGTTGGGGGACCCTGAGGAGCATTGGGGAGGGTGTGGACCTGGAAACGGGGGCACTGAGATATGGAGGAGGGATCAAGGGGCACAGGGGGACTGAGGGACAGAGAGACACTGGGGGAAACAGGAGGACAGGGGTGCTCATGGGGCGATCTGGGGAGCAGGAGGGCTCCGGGGGGGTCAGGAGCACCAGGTGGGCACCGAGGACACTGGAAGGGAATTGGGGGACCAGAGGCACTGCCTGGCACTCACAGCCCCTCTCCCCGCAGGTTCTGCCTCCACCCTGAGCTGTCCGAGGACCTGGTGGGCACGCACCCGCCTGGGGCACACAGCCTGGTCGCTGTGTCCGTAGGTGAGTTGGGGGGAGTGGGCTGTGCCCTGTTCTGCCCCCCAGGGGGTCTCCAGGGGCCCGTCGGTGCCTGACACCAGCCCCTCAAGCCACGTTGCGGGCAGCAATGTCTCAGGCACCCCAGACAATCGCCCTATTCTTGGCAAAGGACAGTGGCTCCTTTCTGTCCCACAGCACCCGCAGCCAGGAGGTACTGGGCACCAGGCTGCCCGCCACCATCCTCGTGGGGCAGCCAGGGCTTGGAGCATCCCAAAAGTGTCCATGATACGGGATCGATGCAGATCCCCTGCAAAGCCTCGAGCTAAACCTGCCAGCGTGGAGGCCAGGAGCTTTGAGTCCTCTGGCTGTATGAAGCCTTTCTTCTCCCCTCCCCTGGTCACCTTCTTGCAGATCTGTCACCAGCCCTGTGGTCAGTGCTAACAGGCTTCCCGGCATGGCTACAGCTCAGCAAGGAGGTTTGAGTATCTAAAGTGCCGACGTGGGTTGGTTTGGTGGCAGCAAATCCCGCAGTTGTTAAATCCAGTCTGAAAGGATGTGGGGTGGGATCCGATCCTGGGATGGTAACGTAGGTGAGGGTCCACGTGCTGCCTTCCGCTCACCCTTCTCCGGGAACAGATCCAAGTGATCAGTCAGTTAGTGCCTCTCCCTAGGAGCATGTCCTGCGGAGTGATTGCAGGTGAGACCCAAAACACAGCAACTGCCTTCTCCTGCTGTGTGTGAGCCTGCTCTGTGCCTGACTCACCGCCTGTACAGGGCTGGGGCTGAGCTGTGGCCACCGCTTCCCTGGAGGGGCTGCTGAGCCCAGTCAAGTGCAGAGCCTGCTGGGGGTGGGTCCCTTGGCACAGCCCCTCCTGGCCCTGCTTCTTTGCTCACGGCTTCTCTCTTCCCAGGTTATTTCCTTGAAGACTTTGTGGACATGTTGTGCAATCAGAAGTTTCACCAGTCCTGGGAGCTGCTTTTCCATCACTCTGTGGTGAGTCCGCTGGCAGCTCTCCAAGGGACAGGCCCAGGTACCTGCCCCATCAGGCAGGCTGGGGCTGGGGCACTTGCTGTTGCTAGCATGGGTATTTGCTACCTGTTACAAAATCTGATTTTTCTGCCTGGAGAGGGGAGCCTGGCAGCCCAGACAGCAGAGCTCAGAGCTCCTCTTGCTCCTGTGGGACTCGTGTACTCTTCCAGGGTCTGCAGAAAGGTACCCAAAGATGGGGTAGGAAAAAAACCCAAGTGTGCACAGAGCAGGGGGGCAGAGAGCTGAGCCAGGGGGCTGATCCGTAACAGTGGTGTGGACAGGAGGTCAGTGACCCAGGTGTCCCCACTGGCACAGGCGAGCAGCTCAGCTCCTGCCAGCTCTCGGCCACTTGAGCAGCTGCCAGGAAGGGCTGCACATTGCCTTCTTCCACCTCTCACTCCCCGGGGTGCTTTCCTCTCATTCGGGTCGGAGCCGTGGCCATGGGGCTGGGGTGGCTGGAGCGGCCGTGGTGCCGGAGCCCCACATCAGTGCCCTCTGCCTCCCTCGCTCCTGGCTGCGCCCAGCGTGGGTTTCTCTTTGATCACCTCCGATGTTTGGATGCCGGAGCGTTGTGGATGCTGCAGGGCAGGGGGTGGCACAGCCCGGAGCTGAGCAGCAGAGACGCTGTGGGGTGCGAGGGAGGCACAGGGGTCTGCTGGGCCTGGGGATGGGGGACAGGGACAGCGCTGGGACCTACCTGGGATGAGGTGGAGGAGGCGATGGTCAGACCTGCTCTCTCGCAGAGCCCAGCAAGCCCCGCGGCTCTGCTGGCTGCTGCTCACGAGTCAAAAGGTCATCTCCACAATAGAGCTAATTCAGGCCAAGACAGTGACTTAACAAGCAGGGAGCAGATAATCTCATTAAAGAGCCAATACAGAGAACAGCATTAATGGTATAAACTGAAGAAAGGACTGAGTGTGCTAAAGTGCAGGCAGGCAGGCAGAGCCTGTCCCCCTGCCCGGCAGGGAGGGTGTGGGGCAGGAATCGCGCCCGCTCTGCTCCCAGCAGCCCCGTGCTCTGCATCCAGCAGCCCCAGGGAGCTTCAGGCAGGCTTGGGGCATCCCACGGGGCTCTCTGATGCACCAAAGCCGCTTAATCCCTGCAGCGTGCCTGTCCCGGGAAGAATCCCTGAGCCAGCAGCAACAATACACGTCTCCCTGCCCCGTTCAGCAGTTCACCGTGTGTGGAAAAACCTGCTGGGCCACAACCAACTGCATTCCCCAGGCCACAAAAGCAGGGTTAGGTCTGGCTGCTCTGTCTCCTCTGCCAACCTGGAGTTTATAGAATTGTTTCCTTCTCCTCCCACTGGAAAAAAAAAACTGCTCAGGTTTCATGCAACAGTGGGGGGGCTTTATCTCATGCACGAGGCTGCAGCGCTGGCTGGAGGCTGCAATGCTGCAGAATATGTGTGGGGTGATGACCAGCGGTTTGGCACTGGCGTGATAACCATTTCCACCTCTGCTCCACGCTGTGCCCAAGCATGGAGGGCTCTGGCTTGCAGTAGCTGAGAGCAACCAGCTCCCGGCCTCAGCCTCTCTTCTTTCTCCTTCGCAGGTGATTGTCTGCTTTGGTATTGCAGTGGTGCTCCATCAGTACGTCGGGTTTGCCCTTGTGGCTTTACTGGTGGAGATTAACTCCATCTTCCTCCACCTGCGGCAGATCCTGCTCATGGCCAACCTGGTGCACACTACCTGCTACCGCCTCAACAGCATCATCAACCTGGGCACCTACGTGGTGTTTCGCATCGCCACGCTGGCCTGGATGACCCGCTGGCTCTTCCTCAATCGGGAGAATGTGCCCGCGGCAACATATGCTGTGGGCACGGTGGGCATGGCAATCATGACACCCATGAACATCATCCTCTTCTACCGCCTGCTGCGTAGTGACTTCTTCAAGTCCAGCCGGGACGTGCAGCGGGAGAAGGAGCAATAGCCCGCTTCCCCGCAGGGTCCGTGGGCAGCCCTGAGCTCGTGGAGGAGGACAGCAAAGCGCAGTGGAGAGTGAATGTGGCTGTTTCAGTACTTTGCGTGGGGGGTCCACACTAACAGAGCATCTGGGCTTTTCTTGTGGCTGCAGATCCTGGGCCCTGCACAGCAGAGAAGGTGCTCACGGAGCAGGCACTGGGGCTGTGCTCCCCCCACACCTTTGGATGATGTGGTCGGATGACCGGGAGCTGCTCAGAGAAGCCTCGACAGCTCTCGCAGCTCCCTGAGGCACCACTGAGATGAGAAGGGAGCAGAAGAGCACTCTTTCCCCGCTGCTCTTCCGGACATCCAAACACCACAGTGTGTTTCTAACCCCTTCCTTTGGTGCTGCAGTCTGCAGCGTCCCATCGGCCAGGGAACGCTGCGCTCAGCCCTGTTTTCTCTGTGGCACTTCCCGTGGGAGCACCACCAAGCAAGAGAGGCTCCAAGGCTTCGCCCTCGAGGCCAGGGCCAGTAAAAGCCAAATCCTGCACTCACGAGTCCTCCCCGAGGAGATTGTCCCAGGTGGATGATGGAGGGAGAGGCTGAGACCTGTCTGGATGGGATGCTGCCCGCTGTGGGGTCCAGGTCAGGGGCAGAGCACTGGGCAGCGGGTGCTGCGGCGCTGTGCTCGGGGACGGGCTGCTGACTTCTCCTGACAACTGGAGCTTTTTCTGTGTTGTTTTGTTCCCAGATACGTTAAGTGCCCTTAAATAAGCATGGGAGAGCATGAGTCGCTGGCCAGGATGATGCTATGTGATGGTCACTTCCCACAGCTGTGGAGTTTCCAGGCATAGGCATAGGCATCTATTAGGATTTAGGCATCTATTAGGAATGAAAAGTTCTGCTGCAGAGCCCAGTGTAACGCTCTTACCCAGCAGCAAGAGCTCTTACTAATGTGAGCTTTTAATAAATGGCTGCAAATGAAATGACTTGAGGGGAAGTGGCTTAGAGGGAAAAAGGGACTCAGCATCCCAGCCTGCTCCAGGGGTGTCACTGCGTAGCACAGCGCTGCTTATCCTATGTCTCCCCGCCGCGGAGTAAAAATACACTGTACACTGGCACACTCTACCTCTCTAGGGGTTTCTTCCTCCCTCTCCTTTCTATGGAGGAAGATGAAGGCTGCAACTCTCCTGCCCTCCTAGGCAAGGGGAGGCTGCACTTTCCTTGGGGCTGGCAACTGGGAGGCTAAATGGCAGCAGGACTGGTGCCAGCTCCCACCGTGGCTCTGCCTTTAGGCCTGCTGCACCGAGCCGCTTGTGACCTGCGGGGTTAGGAAAGTGCCGGTTGTGAAATAGGGCAGGCTGCAGGCAGAGCACCCAGCACGTGGCTTCGCTGCTCTCATTCCCAATGCTGGAGGCTGGCTTGCAGCAAAGCTGCAAGGATCCTAGAATCCTTGTGGTTTGCTCTGCCTGTCCCTGGAGGCTTCCTAGGACAAGGAATCAGATTTTTTTTTTTTTTTACTCCACATTTCCCTTTCCCCGCCGATTTCCACACACTGAACTGTTCCCCAGCAGCCCAGCGCTGTGTATTAAAAGCAAGATCATCCCACTTGGGGTTATGTGTACTGGTTTTGAGAAATCCACTGGATCTGTTGTGCTTTCTGTGTGGCAAATAACCTTTAACTTAAAATCTCTCCTTTAGTTTGAAAAGCTGGGGGACAGGCTGAAACAATGCACTGCTCGGAGTGGGTGGCACTTGTTTCGAGGAGGAAAATAAAGGAACAGACACATTTCTGCCTGGGCAGGGAAAGACGAGCAATGAGTGTGGGCAGTGGGAGGCTGGAGACGACTCGTGGCCAAAGCTGCTTACGTTTCTATTTGTGGAGAGCACCGGGAAGCTTGCAGGTGCTGGAGACACCTACTCTGTGTTTGGGTTTCTCACCTCGAGCGGTGGTTATGTGCCTGTGTGCTGCTCACGGCTCCCAGCCGGAGCGGAGCTGGCAGCCAGGGCTTTCTCTTTGATTTGACCCATTTACACCCAGTTTTTCAGGAGCTGTTCTGCCAATCCCTGCCCTTAGCACAGCCTCTGCACCCGCTCCACAACACTGGCTCTGTCCTCTGCCCACACCAGGGACGTTTCTCAAGGCCTGGATTGTGTTACCACATTCCTGCCATCACGTGGATGTCGTGTACCCGGGGCATGTGGGGTTAAGGGCCCCGGAAGCCTGTTTTGGGAGCCTCTGATCAGACGTGATTTTCCCACAGTGCTACAGTGGGATAAGCGGCGGCTTTGTAGCTCACTGCGGCTGGACGCAGGGGTACCCTGTGCTTGCCTGTCCTGATGAAAAATGCTACAGCCTTGGCTTCAAGGCCTTTGGGAAGGGACCTGCCCCTCTAATCCCCCCATACAGGGGTTCACAGGGCTAGAGGGAGCATGTCCAACAGGCAATTAGTCGCTGGGGAGCTATGCCCCAGCCTGCTATCCACCCGCACCCCTTTCAGCCCCATCCCACCTCCCACCAATATCCCCTCCAGCACAGGCCCCTCTCCCCATGGGGACCCCCCAGGGAGCCCCACCCTGCCAAAGCCCTACGGCAAGCGAGCGCCCGGCTGCGGGTGGCCCATGGCGAGGCATTGAGCCCGCTTGTCTGCCTGCAGCCAGCCGGACCTCACGCTGTCGCAGGGCACTGGGTGAGCACAGAGGCCCAGGGGCCCCATGCGCTGCTGGGGGGCTGGGAAGGGGGCGCTGACCGTCTGGCTACTTGCTGAGGCATTAAGTGCCATAGTCCGGCCATGGGGGCAGTGCTGGGGGGGGGGGCGTCGCTCCCCGGGGGCTCTGGGGTGCAGCGTCCTCCTGCCCTGCTCGGGGCTGCGGGGCCGGCCCAGGCCCGGGGTGGGGGAGCACAGTCCCTCGGGGCGGGGGGACACCGGGGGTGGCCGAGGTGGGCACTGCCCCCACTGAGGGGGCACTGCAGGCCCACGCCGCCCCACGGGGGACCTCCCCCACCCTACAAGGCCCCACGGCGAGGGCGGGACACGGCACCACACGGGCCCCCCTCGGCCCGGGGCGCCGCCTGCCCCACAGCGCCCCCTACAGGTAGCGTGGGCTGATCTGCGCCACACGTTGTCCAATCAGAGCCGGCGCCGAGCTGTCACCGTTGCCACTCTCCGCCAATCGAAAGCAGCGAAGGGAGGGACCGGAGAAGACGGAGCACCCCACCGGAAGTGTACTCTAGGCACAACTTCCTTTCCTCTTCCGCCCTTGGTCCCGCCTCCTGCCCCTCCTCCGCGTTCTGATGGGATGCGCCTGCTGTCTCTGAAGCTGCCGGAAAGCTGATTGGACAGTCCTCCTGGCTGTGTGCCCCGCCCACATCCGGGTCTCTGAGGCGCGGTGGCGACGGCGGTGGGCCGCCATTGTGGTGGGGAGGCGCGGGGCGTCGCGGCAGCCGGTGAGGGCGGGCGNGCCCCGTCCTCGCCCTGGCGCTCGCCCCGTCCTCGCCCTGGCGCTCGCCCTGAGCCCCTCTCCACCCCCGCAGGTGCGTCGCCATGGCCGCCGTCTTCCCGTACCGCGGCGGCTGCGCCCCGGTGCCCAGCCCGCTGGCGCCGCTGCCCGACTACATGTCTGAGGAGAAGCTGCAGGAGAAAGGTGGGTAGGGCCGGCCCATGCACCCCTATCCTCCCGAGCGGGACCGGGCCTGACCCCGCTGCCTCTTCTGTCCCTGCAGCCCGCAAGTGGCAGCAGCTGCAGGCCAAGCGCTATGCGGAGAAGAGGAAATTCGGCTTCGTGGACGCGCAGAAGGAGGACATGCCCCCCGAGCACGTCCGGAAGATCATCCGCGACCACGGCGACATGACCAACAGGAAGTTCCGTCACGACAAGCGTGTCTACCTGGGGTAAGGGAGCCCCCCGCTATGTGACACACGGGAAGCCGAGCTGAGGCCTCCTCTGCTGCCTTGTCAAAGCTCCTCGTTGATTGTTGGAGGGAGAGCCCCTTATCCAAAGGGCATTCTGTGTCAGTTGTGCATAGAAGGCAGCATAGTAGCTGGAGGAGGATGGGATAATCATTTGCACTAGGGTAGCAATGCAGAAGAGGATAAGCAAAGGAAGTTGTTGCTTTGAATTTATGAGAAAAACATTACCCTGGATAACACATCGTCTTAGAAGAAGTTGGGGGAGAGTATGAAGTAGCCAGCATATGTTTCTTGCAAGATTAAAAAGCATCATGAGTGCTTTTTTGCTGTTTGGTTCAGAGACCTCTCTCACGCAAGTCATGATCCGTTGCACTAACTTACCGTTACCCGTAAAAACTCCAGAAACTCATCTGAAATTTTTCGGTTTTGTTTGTAACGTTCTTAATGTGTAACAACCTCTTGGAAGCCAAACTAGTAGAAAACTTTTTGGTGGTGTGATGCATGAAGCACAAGGACAGAATAGGAAGTTTGTGGATTTGTCACTGGAAGCCTTTATGAATGGGTTAGATGAGCAGTTTTCAGGAGTGACAGGTGTAGAGGTAATTGGCTTGTGGCAGATGGATGGCTATTCTCTTGAGATCCTTTCCAGCCCTGATTTTCCTTGATTTCTGATCGTAGTGCTCTGAAGTACATGCCTCATGCTGTTCTGAAGCTCTTGGAGAACATGCCCATGCCCTGGGAGCAAATCAGAGATGTTCCCGTCTTGTACCATATCACAGGCGCCATCTCTTTTGTGAATGAGATTCCCTGGGTCATAGAGCCAGTGTACATTGCTCAGTGGGGGTAAGTGCCTTCTTCCTTCACCCTGATGGGAACTTGTGAGCCAACACTCGTGCATCCACAATAAAAGCGATGTTTAACGGTCTTTGGGTTTCTGCCAGGTCAATGTGGATTATGATGAGACGAGAGAAGAGGGACAGGCGTCACTTCAAGAGGATGAGATTCCCCCCTTTTGATGATGAAGAACCCCCTCTGGATTATGCTGATAACATCCTGGATGTGGAGCCCCTGGAAGCAATTCAGCTTGAACTGGATCCAGAGGAGGATGCCCCTGTGCTGGACTGGTTCTATGACCACCAGCCCCTGAAAGACAACAAGAAGTACGTGCCTTTCTGGTAGCACAATTCACTGGGAGAGGGGGAAAAAATGCACTACATAAATTATCTGTCCGTAGCAGTATATAACCTTTGGTTGCGTTATGCTGGGCTATGTGTGATGTTGGTGGGGAGAGAAGAACCTTCCCTCAAGGATGGGAGGGAGAACCTGATTGTTGTAAAGCTATACCTCGTCTTCAGTATCCAGCAAGGGCAAACAAGCCCTCTCTGTCCAGGAGGGCTGTTGCCCAGTTAACTGCTAAAACTGCTAAAATTCTTATCATGCCGTAAACATGACAACCTGGATTGTCTAGTTAGAATTTTAATTGATATTTGCTAAGAGTGCACAGATGATGTGTGTCAGTTTGGATATGGAGGGGGAGAGGAAGTGGAGCAGTCAGTATTTTCTGGGCAGATGTAGTCCATAGTGGTCTTTAGCAGTCCGGCAGCCTTTCTTTCTGTCTAGAGGGGCCCATGTGCTAGTTGTCCTTGGTATTTTCTGCAAATGATGGGCAGTGAAAGGTGTTTGGTTATTTCTGGTCCTTTGGTAAAGGCCCAGTTGCCTTCTGGCTGTGTAGCGAGTGTCTGTGCTTTGTTCTTTTGCAGGTATGTAAATGGTTCAACGTACCAGCGTTGGCAGTTCACTCTCCCGATGATGTCCACGCTGTACCGGCTGGCCAATCAGCTGCTCACTGACCTTGTGGATGACAACTATTTCTATTTGTTTGACCTGAAAGCGTTCTTTACCTCCAAGGCGCTGAACATGGCTATTCCTGGAGGTCCCAAGTTTGAGCCTCTTGTTAGAGACATCAATCTTCAGTAAGTGTTGGGTTTAGGAGGAAAGATAAGTGGTTATCTGGGAAGAGGGCTGGGAGGGTTAATCTGTGATTGAGTCTCTTGCCTTGGGTGAGCTATTCCTGGGTGTTCGCTCTCGTTAGCATTAAGTCTGTGATGTGCTTGCTGCTTTGGATACTGAATGGTTGTTAGTGTGAAGAGAAAGCTAAAGGAAAAGCACTGATATCATGTCTTCAGTCAAAAACTTTTGCCTTTCTGTTCCCCTGAATGCTCGTATAACAGTTTCTTTTTGTCTCATTTGAGGGATGAAGACT
This sequence comes from Balaeniceps rex, assembly GCA_013401315.1. NCBI lineage: Eukaryota > Metazoa > Chordata > Aves > Pelecaniformes > Balaenicipitidae > Balaeniceps > Balaeniceps rex. The sequence continues at coordinate 29,092 of VYZW01013287.1, forward strand.
GGAATGAATTTAATGACATCAACAAAATTATCATCAGGCAGCCGATCAGGACAGAGTATAAAATTGCTTTCCCATACCTGTACAATAACCTGCCACACCATGTCCACCTCACCTGGTAAGTGCAGCAGCCTCAAGAGCAGGGAGAGGAGGGGAAAGCTGTCAGAATGCTCTAATACGTAGTTTGTGTTGTAGGTATCATACTCCAAATGTCGTTTTCATTAAAACAGAAGATCCTGATCTCCCAGCTTTTTACTTCGATCCGCTGATCAACCCCATTTCACACAGACATTCTGTCAAGGTGAGTCACTGTCCAAGAGAGGCTGTGATAAACCCTATGTGTGGAGGTGACTTGGCTTGTAACCTTGTTTCTGATAGCGGCACATGCATAGATACTTAAGAAGAAAGCAAAAGCCCTTTCACAGAAAAACCCACAGTTGCCATTTTAGTCTTTTCTTTAGCCTCCTTTTAGTCTTTCTTTTTTCTTTAGTCTTCTTCAGAAGTCTCCAGTTTCTGGAGTTGCACAAAGCTGTCTCCTTTGGTCTCTGTATGATAAAGCCCAATGCGTAATTAACTGTTATTTTAGAGTCTTCTGATAGGTTATTTATCTTTTTGGTTGCCCTTGGGAGTAGTCATGGAGCTCTCCCTTGAGTTACCTCCATAATACCTAGCTCAGGGTCTAGTAGCCAAAGTTAGTTCTCAGGCGCATTGGGGCCTTGTAGAGTGCTTTTGGTTCTCTGATACTCAGCACTGTCACACTTCTTCCATGAGAGCAAAATAATTATTTTTACTTGGTTAATGTGGAAAACTGAGCTGAAGCAACCAGGAAACAGATGTTGTGTGGCGTTTCTGCATTTCAGAGTCAGGAACCGTTGCCTGATGATGATGAAGAGTTTGAGTTGCCAGAGTTTGTGGAACCGTTCCTGAAGGATACCCCGCTCTACACAGATAACACAGCCAATGGCATTGCCCTGCTGTGGGCCCCACGGCCCTTCAACTTGAGGTCTGGGAGGACTCGGAGAGCTCTCGATATCCCGCTGGTCAAGAACTGGTGAGTTCTTTCCTGGGAGAAGGGGTTCTATTGATTGTGATGATATTGTCTTGTTACAATGAAAATAAAATAAAGAGATCCTGTGGTAACTGGTTTCTGGAGATTTTAGGAGACTTTCTGGAGACTCATTGTTCTCTAAGGAATGCAGGTTATCTGAAATTTTGAAATATGGTTTATCCCTAGGTATCGTGAGCACTGCCCAGCAGGCCAGCCAGTGAAGGTGCGAGTCTCCTATCAGAAGCTACTGAAATACTATGTTCTGAATGCGCTCAAGCACAGACCTCCCAAGGCCCAGAAGAAGAGGTAAGTGGGGGTCTGTTCAGTGGGGAGCTGCTGATCTTTGATGAGGATTCGGCTGATTAGAGTCTCTGCTCTCCTCAGGTACCTGTTCCGCTCCTTCAAGGCTACAAAGTTTTTCCAGTCGACAAAGCTGGACTGGGTGGAAGTAGGCCTGCAGGTGTGTCGCCAGGGCTACAATATGCTCAACTTGCTGATCCACAGAAAGAACCTGAACTACCTTCACTTGGATTACAACTTCAACTTGAAACCCGTGAAGACCCTCACCACTAAGGTATCGGTCCATGTGCAGTTTTACTCAAGATTAAAGTTCACCTGAAGATTGTTAAGTAGCTAGTGTGGTAAGACAGGCCACAGTGCCTCAACTGTTCAGTTGTTGTACAGACCGACGAAATTTGAGCTGTTTCACTCTTACATAACATGGTTACATAAATCCTGGATTTTTGTCTCTTCCCAGGAAAGGAAAAAATCTCGTTTCGGAAATGCTTTCCATCTATGCCGCGAGGTTCTGCGGCTGACTAAGTTGGTGGTGGACAGCCATGTCCAATACAGACTTGGAAATGTGGATGCATTTCAGGTAGGCTCAATTTTTTAAATTTTTAAAAATTTTTTTAAAGGGAAGTGAGAGGAAGAGTGGAATATCTGGGCGGGCTTATATAGGATGCACAATGTGACTGAATGTCGCAGTGTTAATGGAGAAGAGAGGGAACAATGAAAGTATGCAGCATTGCGTGAAATTCTGCTTTTACCCTAGTTTATAAGAATTGATCATTGTGTGAGTCAGTGTTAGGAGCTTTGTATGGCCTAATATGCTCTGCTCCTGCCTGTAAAATAAACCTGGCTTTTTGAGGCAATGTATGTAGTGTTTATTGTTATTTCTGACTGTGCTCCCTGTGTTTCAGTTGGCAGATGGCTTGCAGTACATCTTTGCCCACGTGGGTCAGCTGACAGGAATGTACCGATACAAGTACAAACTGATGAGGCAGATTCGTATGTGCAAGGACCTGAAACATCTCATCTACTACAGGTTTAACACGGTAAATTCCGCCTTGCCACGTAATGGTGACCCCACGTAAACTGAGCAACAAGGGAGGGATTCTGGAGTGTCAGTGACCTGCTGTTACCATGTCTCTCTTCTTCCAGGGGCCTGTGGGCAAAGGTCCTGGCTGTGGCTTCTGGGCTCCAGGCTGGAGAGTATGGCTGTTCTTCATGAGAGGCATCACGCCGCTGCTGGAACGCTGGCTGGGGAATCTGCTGGCCAGGCAGTTTGAAGGTCAGCACGTTGTGTAAATCCTGGACATGGGAGGAGTGTGTGGTAAAGATTAATGCTGTTTACTTGCCAGCTTGAACTCCAGTTTTCAGTTCCAAGTGGTGGTCTGTATCCATGCTCCATGTCAATCCCAAGAGCTATTGATGGGTTTAGAGCTCTTAGGAGACCAGTGCCCCCAGAACAGATTTGAAATGGCAGTGGCATTCACTGCTTCATAGCTCTGTGGGGTCCAGATTAGCCTCCTAATCCTCTACTCCAAACTCATCAGTGATGTTGTGGCAGTGTAATTTCAGACATCCTGCACCTCTGTGCAAGAGACTTTCCTGTATTAGGAGTCCTGCCCAGTAATGTCTTGAACTGCTGAAGTATTTTGCTTTTTCCAGGCCGTCACTCAAAGGGTGTAGCAAAGACTGTCACAAAGCAGCGTGTGGAGTCTCACTTTGACCTGGAGCTGAGGGCAGCTGTTATGCATGACATTCTGGACATGATGCCAGAAGGAATCAAACAGAACAAAGCCAGAACCATCCTGCAGCATCTGAGCGAGGCCTGGCGGTGCTGGAAGGCCAATATCCCCTGGAAGGTAAGTCTCTGACTTGGCCTTTCAGTTCAATTTTAACATCTCCCAGGTAGAACTGCTCTTCTCACTCCTGCTTCCCTTTTACTGTTCCTCCCCAGGTGCCAGGGCTGCCAACTCCTATTGAAAACATGATCCTGAGGTACGTGAAGGCAAAAGCTGACTGGTGGACAAATACAGCTCACTACAACAGGGAGCGGATCCGTCGGGGTGCCACTGTAGACAAAACCGTCTGTAAGAAGAATCTGGGCCGGCTGACCAGACTCTACTTAAAAGCTGAGCAGGAACGGCAGCATAATTACTTGAAGGTACTTCTGTCCTGCCTGAGGTTGCCCAAATTGGTGCTATTTTCATAGAGGAAGCTTTCACTGACTAATGCTGGTGTTGTGGTTCTGCAGGATGGGCCTTACATCACTGCGGAAGAGGCTGTTGCTGTGTACACAACCACAGTGCACTGGCTGGAAAGCAGGAGGTTCTCGCCCATTCCCTTCCCCCCACTGTCCTACAAGCATGACACCAAGCTGCTCATATTAGCCCTCGAGAGGCTGAAGGAAGCTTACAGGTAAGCAGTGGGAAGTGCACTGGGAAAGGCTTCTGAAGCTATTTTGTTACCCATTTTTCCTGGAATTGAGTATGCTGTAAAATTTACCCTGATGGACTGGTAAAGGCTGTAGGTTGTGGTACTGCCAAGGCTGCCTTTGGGTTCTTCATGGGCTCTGCCACTTGGGGCAGAAACAGTGCCGTGCTTGTAGGGGTCGTTGGGCATCTTGGGGATGTGGATTGTGAAGAGTTACAGATCTTGTCTTGATCCACTTGGTTGAATAGTGTCTTTCATCAGTTTAATGCAGTGGCCATTAGTTCATGCTTGGGTGCAAGAGCTGTTGTTTCTCACTTTCAGTGTGAAATCTCGCCTGAATCAGTCACAGAGAGAAGAGTTGGGCTTGATTGAACAGGCTTATGATAATCCTCATGAAGCTCTGTCCAGAATCAAGCGACACCTTTTAACTCAGAGAGCCTTCAAGGAGGTAAATATCCTGTTGAAAGCCAGACAATATTAGAAGTTGCGCTGCATTCGGGAACTAAATGGCACTAAGGGGACTTTGTGTTCTCTGTCAAGTTATAAACCTCAGTTTTGCCTCTTCTTTTTTAGGTGGGTATTGAGTTCATGGATCTCTACAGCCACTTAGTTCCTGTTTATGATGTTGAGCCCTTGGAGAAAATCACAGATGCTTATCTGGATCAGTACTTGTGGTATGAGGCTGATAAGCGACGACTCTTCCCTCCGTGGATCAAACCTGCTGACACTGAACCTCCTCCACTGTTGGTGTACAAGTGGTGCCAAGGTTAGTGAGGTCTTGTATTCCATGCAAAAATTAGTTTTCTTATCGGGAGCTTGCTTCCTACAAGTCCCCTTGGGAGCTGAGTTTTCATATTTGCAACTTGCAGTCAATGGTCATTACAATCAGAGGCTATGTTTTGTAGGTTAACATATATACGTATATACTGGAGAAAAACTTCCATAGCATTTGTGATTGATAACATATTTCTGTTCCCATTTCTGCGTAGACAGGAAGGACCAGAGGCTGAAAAATCAGGCTGACTTCCTGTGCTCAGAAGGGTGCTTCTGCACTCTGATGTGTCAGATAACATGACAAGCTTGTTTGTCTCCTCAGGCATTAATAATCTGCAAGATGTTTGGGAAACGAGCGAAGGTGAATGCAACGTGATGCTGGAATCACGATTTGAGAAGATGTATGAGAAGATTGACCTGACGTTGCTCAACAGGCTGTTGCGTCTTATTGTTGATCACAACATTGCTGACTACATGACAGCCAAGAACAACGTGGTGATCAACTACAAGGTAATGATTGCTGTCAGGAAAGGGAGTGTGTGGACTGTAAAAGTGAGAGCTTTTGGACCCATGGAGGAGGAGGGGACACAAGACTTGCCAGAGAAGGAAGTAATGAGGGAATAAGAAAACCCTTCTGGGTCCTGCTAAAGAGCAACTGCTCAGGTAAAAGGTCTCTCGTGTATTGTGACAGTCAGGTTCTCACAATTCCCTTTCATTTCCTCAGGACATGAATCACACAAACTCCTATGGGATTATTCGTGGGCTGCAGTTTGCTTCCTTCATTGTCCAGTATTATGGGCTTGTGATGGACCTGCTGGTGCTGGGCCTGCACCGTGCCAGTGAAATGGCTGGGCCTCCCCAGATGCCAAATGACTTCCTCAGCTTCCAAGACATCGCCACTGAGGTGGCCCATCCCATTCGCCTCTTCTGCAGATACATCGACCGTATTCACATCTTCTTCAGGTGAGAGTTCTCGGGCCCTGCTTTCCTCAGTTGAACTTTTGTTCTGGCGTCTTGCAGCAGATGCTGTGAAAGTGGGAATTAGTATGCTCCTACTGGCTTTTGTTCCCTTTGCTAAAAAAGATCAGGAATATTTGAATTGACAGACTTTCCAGAAGAACTGGGTGTCCAGATGCCTCCTCTTGCTTTCTCAGTTTGCTATGTTAATAGAGGAGAGCTTTTTTACAGCTTCACAGGATCAGTAGAAAAGCAATGATGTCACAAGTCCAATTGTTATAGATTTTCCACTGGTAAATAAGCCTCTTCTGGCTTCCCAGCAAGTGTACATAAAATTTTATGTCTGTTCATGGAAAGATAACCCAAACAGTTGTGGGTTGGACTGTGCTAATGCAACTGAAGTCCCCTTCAGTGGGCAGATACAGGAATCGGATAGTTACCTTCAAACATGCTGTGGCGAACAGCTATCTGTAAGCAAGTCCTTGTCTGTCTGGGTGTTCAGAGAAGTTGCTTACGTAACTCCAGGTCCTCTTCTGTGTGTTTTCAGGTTTACAGCAGATGAGGCAAGAGACTTGATTCAGCGGTACCTGACAGAGCATCCAGATCCCAACAACGAGAACATTGTAGGCTACAACAACAAGAAGTGCTGGCCCCGGGATGCTCGGATGCGCCTCATGAAACATGATGTGAACCTGTAAGTGCTACAGCCTGGAAAAAACAAGTGGTCTGAGGGTGGGAAAATTAGTTGTAATAAGTAACTGTTGGAGACTGATAGGCAGGTGCTCAAGAAGAAAAGTAAGAAGAGGTCAGGGGTCTGTGCTGTAATTCTGACAGTGAGTGATGGGTGTGAGAGACTATAGTGCTAGGAAAGCACTGAGGACTTGCCCAGTTTCTGTTTTGCTTCAGTAACAGCCAGCCTGTCACTGTGCACATCTTGTTTTTCAGTGGTCGTGCTGTATTCTGGGATATCAAGAACCGCTTGCCTCGATCAGTCACCACGGTGCAGTGGGAGAATAGCTTCGTATCCGTTTACAGCAAGGATAACCCCAATTTGCTGTTTAACATGTGTGGGTTTGAGTGCCGCATCTTGCCCAAGTGCCGCACCAGCTATGAGGAGTTCACCCACAAAGATGGTGTCTGGAACTTGCAGAATGAGGTAGGGTGAGGGTTTGACAGGGTGGGAGAGCAGTCCCTGCTTTGCCCGTACCTGGCATCAAAGCAGGGTTTATACCTGCTGGCAGGGGGGTGCCTAACAGCGTGAGTTTGCCAGCTGTGTAACTGGGACCACTAGCAGGTAGACTTAAAATGAACTGGGTATGAACTTAACTTTCCTGAGAGGGATGGGAAATCCTTGGCTGGGGATGAGCCGGGGAGCTGAAACTGTAGAGGTGCTGTTCAGCCTCTTCTCTCCCCGTGTTTCATAAATGCCTGATGGCAAGAGTTCACCTCACTGTCTCTATTGGAGAGAGGGCTCCCAGGAGGGAACTCATGGCCCCGTGCTCTTGCAGGTCACCAAGGAGCGCACAGCTCAGTGCTTTCTGCGTGTGGATGATGAGTCTATGCAGAGATTTCACAACAGAGTGAGGCAGATCCTCATGGCATCTGGCTCCACAACCTTCACTAAGGTAAGGTGGGAGAAAGATGTGTGACAGAGCTTGGAGAATGGGCTGAGAACTGATCCTTTGCTTTCCTTTCTAGATTGTCAATAAATGGAATACAGCTCTGATTGGCTTGATGACATATTTCCGGGAAGCTGTTGTAAATACTCAGGAGTTGCTTGATTTGCTGGTGAAGTGTGAAAATAAAATCCAGACTCGAATCAAAATTGGTCTGAATTCCAAAATGCCCAGCCGTTTTCCGCCGGTGGTGTTCTACACCCCTAAAGAGCTGGGAGGGCTGGGCATGCTCTCCATGGGCCATGTTCTCATCCCGCAGTCTGACCTGAGGTGAGTTGTGCTGCTCTAATGCCCACATGAGTTAGGTGTTTTGTTAGATCTCTTTCCCATAAAAATATATGAGAATGCTAAACCATGCCTTGCTATAGAGCTATGTTGCCTTTACAGTAGGTCTGGCAGCGTGACCTGTGAAGTCCTATCGCTCTTCCCTCACTCTTGTGCCTCTTTGCTGCAGGTGGTCCAAGCAGACAGATGTTGGCATCACTCACTTCCGCTCAGGAATGAGTCATGAGGAGGACCAGCTCATCCCAAATTTGTATCGTTATATCCAGCCATGGGAAAGTGAATTCATTGACTCTCAGAGAGTATGGGCAGAGTATGCCCTTAAGCGACAAGAGGCTATAGCCCAGAACAGGTGTGTTTCCGTGTGCAATCAGATCTCTGTGTGTGTGTGTGTGTCTGTGTGTGAGGACAGGCAGCGGTGTGAAGTCTTGCACTGTCTCAGGGTTCTGGAGACCTTGCTGGCCCCGTCATACATGCTACAGGCCGCCTGCAAAGCTGCTGTCTTACCTCTAGAGGAGGTAGTGTGCCCGTGGCGCAGTTTGAGGGAAATGGTGTGCCAGGTGGTGTCAGGAACAGCTGACATCAGACCTATTTGCAGTTAATTCTGGGCACTTACAAGGGCAGGCTTTTTCTGTTGGCTGACATCAGCATGTTCCTAGTGATAGCTATAGACATTTTGCTGAGCCTCTGAGTGCTTGGCACTTTAGAACCTCTCCTGCCAGAGCCCTGAGGTCTGTATTATTTCTGTGATCTCATCACCTAAAACACTCATTAATGCGTTGCTGTAAAATTGAGAGGTAACAAAGTGTGGGGATTTTTTTCTTCAGGCGTCTGACGCTAGAGGATCTGGAGGACTCGTGGGACAGGGGAATTCCTCGTATTAACACCCTTTTCCAGAAGGACCGGCATACCCTAGCTTATGATAAAGGATGGAGAGTCAGGACTGACTTCAAACAGTATCAGGTACTGACTGGGAATTTCTCTGGCTGAGTGTGAGGTTCAGATACCTGTTCCAGACAATGTCCTTTCACCTTGCATTATTGCAGGTGCGCTTCCTTGTCCCTCTGCTGCAGGAAGAACTTAGAGCCATGTACTGGGACTAGTAGAGGCTGTTGAGAACCAAATGCTCCAAAATTTGTAGCTAGCCACTTTTGAAGCATTTGGATAGATTGCAGTGTCTTGGGGAACACCACACTTAGTGCAGCTGAGTAATTAAGAAATTGGTTCTGGAGAGGGAAAAAAAGGTCCCAAAACAAACATTCAAAAATGTTAAATTTTAATAACAGTGGAAAAATTTATTATTTAAAGCCTCTAATGGCGGCTCTGTAGAAGGCCAGTCCCTGAAAGATAAAAACATCATCTTAGATTCTACCCAGTCTGAATTGCATAGTGGTACTGACTGAGCTCATGTTGTAGATGAGCTGTGTCCTCCAGGACTGAGGGCATGAGGCTTTTTATTTGTTAGCTGACATCATCATCTTGGTTCCTACAATTAGTGCAGACAGGTTGAATGATCTAAATACAAAGCTGCTCACTAGTGCGCTGTTGTCTCCAGGTCCTGAAACAGAACCCGTTCTGGTGGACACATCAGCGCCATGATGGCAAACTCTGGAACCTGAACAACTACCGCACAGATATGATCCAGGCACTTGGTGGAGTGGAAGGAATCCTGGAGCACACTCTCTTCAAGGGCACTTACTTCCCCACGTGGGAGGGTCTCTTCTGGTAAGAGAAACCTTCATGTGGCCTTGTCTTGCTAACTGGAGCTTAGTGGTGCACCAGGAGGAGTCCTCGGCTCAAGCTGTACTGAGTCTGTTGAGCCTTTTCCTTTTTTCAGTCATCACTTGAGCACGCTGTATTGTTCAGTTGTGGGACACCTGGGATTGGGCTGTAGCTAAACTTCAGCATGCAAATCCGTAGAAATTTGTTTGCATGAAACAATCTTCCCCGTTCCTGGTGTGGGTGTTCCGTGCCTCCATTCTGTGTGGCACATGGCAGTTGGTGGAGATGAGGGACATCTTATGCAATTGATTGTCTGCGCTTTCTAGGGAGAAGGCCAGTGGCTTTGAGGAGTCCATGAAGTGGAAGAAGCTGACGAATGCCCAGAGATCGGGTTTGAACCAAATTCCAAACAGAAGATTCACCCTGTGGTGGTCTCCTACCATTAACAGAGCCAACGTAAGTATCTGGAGTTTGTACGTGTAGAAACTTCCACTAATTGAGAGCAGTTAATTGATCTAACGAATTCTCCCAGAACACCACTTACAGATGAACAAAACCTCCTTAACACTAGCTGTTCTGTTTTCTAAACTCCATTGGTTGTGCTGTTGCATGTTCTCACAGCTGCTTTTCCTATGCAGGTGTATGTTGGGTTTCAGGTGCAGCTGGATTTGACAGGCATCTTTATGCATGGCAAGATCCCCACGCTGAAGATTTCTCTCATTCAGATTTTCCGAGCTCACTTGTGGCAAAAGATCCATGAGAGCATTGTAATGGATTTGTGTCAGGTGAGCAGTATGTTAACTTGGTTTGTTTCTGTGCAATGCATGCATGCTCCTTGTGTACCAATGGCCTCCTGCTAGCAACAGATTGTCCCAGGGACTGTAGCAGGGCTACCCCTTCTTCAGCAGCTTGACAGGGAAGGGGAGGAAACGGGATTTTCCTGGGTGCCTGCTCTAGCTCTGTGTTGAGAACAGATTCTTTAGCTAGGCTGCTTGAACACAACTCGACTTTGACTGCCTTTTCCCCAGGTGTTTGATCAAGAGCTGGATGCTCTGGAGATTGAGACAGTGCAGAAAGAGACAATACATCCCAGGAAGTCATACAAGATGAATTCCTCATGTGCAGATATCCTTCTCTTTGCTTCCTATAAGTGGAATGTGTCACGTCCATCATTGCTTGCAGATTCCAAGTGAGTGTTTCCCTTTTCCCTCTCCTTGATCTTGCTGCAGAGCAGAGCTGCTGAGCCTGTCGTCCTGAGCCAAAGCCTGTACCTCTTGGGCACCTAGGGTTGGTTTTCTTTGGGGACACAGGAGGACACAATCATGCCTGGCAAAGTGCAGGGCTTACTTGGGTAGGTGGTTGCAGCACCTCGTAGCACTGCCTTCTGCAAAACTTGAAGACTGTCTTTGCTCCTGTTCTCTCCTCCAGTTGACCTTTCTCCTGAGCTCTGGCTTAGGAGCTGTGAAGGGTTCTTCAGGAAACCCCACAAAGCTGTGCTGTCCTAGGGCCAGAATCTGGAGTGAATTGGACACTATCCACCCGTGCTGTGTTCAGTTCGACTGAATCCTTACCAGACAATCCCCGGGGGAGATGACCCTCATGACTACACAGTAGAGGAGTGACTTTATGCTTTGTTTAAACCTGCAGCTGAACCCCACTGGCTGAGGGTTTCTCTTAACAGCTTCTGCATTCAGCTGCGGTTTGAAGAGAGTAGTAGAGTCCCTTTTCAGGATGGTATGCAGATAGTAGCTGGCTTCAGTGTTCATGCTTGGTGGCAGTTACTCTCTATCAAAGACATGCAGCAACTGCAGGAGAGTTTTGTGCAAGATTAAATTGTTCTGGCTTACTTTCTCCTTAGAGATGTGATGGACAGCACCACCACTCAGAAGTACTGGATAGATATCCAACTGCGCTGGGGAGATTACGATTCCCATGATATCGAGCGCTATGCAAGAGCCAAGTTCCTGGACTACACTACAGACAACATGAGTATCTACCCATCTCCTACTGGTGTGCTCATTGCCATTGATCTGGCCTATAACTTGCATAGGTGAGATCTGCACCTTCTATATTTTAACTGTAATTGGTAGTTCGTGTCTGTGTCTTAGTGCGTCTCCGAACTGGGTTGTGTTCTAGGCAGGAGGATGAGGAGAAGGCAGAAGCCGAAGGTATGCAGAGAATGGGATAAGGCATCTAGGCAGTCCTTTCAGGTTGCCCAATGTCTGCTTGTTCAATCAAAATGGTTCAGTTCTCCCAGCTCACTAATCATTTGTTAGGAGATTTCTGTCAGGCTGTTCTTGGAGCTGAAGGACAGGCCTTGTTTCAAGGCCCCCTACAAGTGGGGACAACTGTTCTTCACTGGAAAACTAGGGGGAAGTCCCAGCAAGCAGGCCTCTGCTCCAGTGTGCTTGTTAGAGAAGATGCAGCTTTTCTGGGACTGCAGCATGTGTGTGCTGTGGCTTCCCACTGAGAGGAGGTGTAGGGAAAAGCCATAGGTGAACAGCTCCCAGGGACGTCGCAAGAGAAATCATACAGTTGTATTCAGCAGGCAGAAAGGTGCCTGGCTGCTGCATGGAAAGACTTGTGCGTGGCTGTTGTCTCTTCATCTCAGAGCTGATGGCAACAACTAGATCTTCTGTTTGTTTTCTTCTTCAGCGCTTACGGGAACTGGTTCCCTGGGAGCAAACCTCTGATCCAGCAGGCTATGGCCAAAATTATGAAAGCAAATCCTGCGCTGTATGTGTTGAGAGAACGAATCCGCAAGGGGTTGCAGCTGTATTCATCTGAGCCCACAGAACCCTACCTTTCCTCCCAGAACTATGGAGAGCTCTTCTCCAACCAGATCATCTGGTTCGTGGATGACACCAATGTGTACAGAGTGACCATTCACAAGGTGAGGCCAGAGGTGTATCTGCAGGGGGAAAGGACGGGGATGTCCTGTGCTCAGGGTGGTTGTGGAGGCACGCGTGATGGAAAACTAAGAATCAACATAGACCCACATTTTTGCAGCGTGCACAGAGCAGCTCTTACATTTCCCGTACAGTTCTTGCTCGAAGCACACAGTGAGTCGGCTGTTGTGTAAAGGGGTGGATAGGCTACATTTATCTCCCTGTACTCTTCACTTTCGCTTGTTTTCTCAGACTTTTGAAGGGAATTTGACCACAAAACCCATCAATGGAGCCATTTTCATCTTCAATCCCAGAACTGGACAGCTCTTCCTGAAGATCATCCATACGTCTGTGTGGGCAGGACAGAAGCGTCTAGGACAGGTAGGGCCTGGCTACCTGCTGTGAGCTGGGGAAGGGCTCTGACTGCTTGGGACTCTCACTTGAGCAGAAGACATCGTGAGGGTCTTCATCTTCCTGCCTCTTAACAAGTGTGGAGCTCCAATGTCCAGTGTCTAACCTGTGCTCAGGCAAGCACTGGCATGGGATATAAAAGTAAAAGAGTGCAGGTATTGATGTTGCAAGGTTTTTGAGGCTCTGAAGTGTAAAGAGCCTACCTCTTCAAGCAGGGCTTGAGAAACAGTGCTGTGCTCGCTGTTGCAGCAAATCACGTTGCACTTGGCCGTACATCCAGTGCAGTGAGGAGACTCTCAGGTGGCCAAAGCCAGGGAGGTGGTGTAGCCAGCTGTTTTTTCTGAGCCAGTCAGGAGTAACTGAACTCCAGGAATGGGAACTGCCCTCGGTGATCAGTAAGAAGGAAGTGTTGGGCCTTGACACTGATCTGGAGCAAGCCATAAATTCCATAGTCGTATTTTTAGAATTTGGTTTGAGTTTCTCTAATTCCCAAAGGCTCGGAGACGCTGCTGTTAGCAGAGAGGTATTTCTCTAACCCTGCTGTCTTTCTGTAGCTGGCCAAGTGGAAGACTGCTGAAGAAGTGGCTGCCTTGATTCGATCACTTCCTGTGGAGGAGCAGCCTAAGCAGATCATAGTGACTCGGAAGGGCATGCTGGACCCACTTGAGGTAACAATGCAGATACTGCTCTATGGGGACACTAAAATCTTTGGGAGATTGCAGAACAGTCCTGTGTTCTGTGAAGGACTTTATCTGGACTGATGTTCTGCAGTAGTTGTGAGCTAATTCCCCTCTCGATAAACTCCAGGTGCACTTGCTGGATTTCCCCAATATTGTGATCAAAGGCTCAGAGTTGCAGCTGCCCTTCCAGGCCTGTCTGAAAGTGGAGAAGTTTGGTGATCTCATCCTGAAGGCTACCGAACCCCAGATGGTTCTCTTTAACCTCTATGATGACTGGCTGAAAACCATCTCTTCCTACACGGTAAGCACAGCATGCCTAGTCTGCGTTTTGTTTTGCCACTGATAAATGAGGCAGGAGCCAAGGCTTCAGAGATCCCTCACAATTTGTTTCTTGGGAGCACTTGGCTCTGAGTCTGCCTGGATTTTCCTTCAGATTGATTCCGCTGGCATTTCCCATGCAATGTCGGTGTGCCCAAACAGAGGAGCGCTGTACTAGGCCCTTGTATATTTGGTTTCCTTCTTTCTGACTAACTTTTTTTCTTCTCCAAGGCATTTTCTCGTCTGATTCTGATTCTCCGGGCACTACATGTGAATAACGATCGAGCCAAAGTTATTCTGAAACCAGATAAGACAACCATAACGGAGCCTCACCACATCTGGCCAACCCTGACAGATGAGGAGTGGATCAAGGTGGAGGTGCAGCTGAAGGATCTCATCCTTGCTGACTACGGCAAGAAGAACAAGTAAGCCACTGTCCAGCTGCAATAATCCTTTCCTTCCTGCTCGAAAGACTGTGTGGCCAGAGTGCTCCTTGTGGAGGGTAGAAGGCTTTCAAGGGCCTTTGGCAATGAACTGTCAGCTTTGTAGGGAAACTGGTTGTTATTATTATTAATTGCTTTCTAGTGAGGCAGATAAAAATGTCTGCATGAAACCTTTTCTGATCTGTGCATCATGTGATTTGATCCCTCCTCTTGTCTAAAGAGTTGTGGTTTCATTTTTCATAGCACCCTGAATGGATGTTTTGAGCTTGTGCCTTGGTGAGAAGAGTCCAGAATGTATTTTGAAATGCCTGACTTGGGTGGATTTTCTCTTCCAGTGTGAACGTTGCATCCCTGACACAGTCAGAGATCCGAGACATTATCCTGGGCATGGAGATCTCTGCCCCCTCTCAGCAGAGACAGCAGATTGCAGAAATTGAGAAGCAAACCAAGGAGCAGTCACAACTGACAGCCACGCAGACCCGCACTGTTAACAAACACGGGGATGAAATCATCACCTCTACAACCAGCAACTACGAAACGCAGACTTTCTCCTCCAAGACTGAGTGGCGAGTCAGGTAGGAAGGCAGGCAGGGCTGTTGTGCAAGGAAAAGGTCAGAGTGCTCAGGAAGGGATCTGCGCACCCTCTAATAATCGTCTCCTCTTCACAGAGCAATTTCTGCTGCCAACCTCCACCTGCGAACAAACCACATTTACGTTTCATCAGACGATATAAAGGAAACAGGCTATACGTACATTCTTCCCAAGAACGTGTTGAAGAAATTCATCTGCATCTCAGATCTGCGGGCCCAGGTGAGTGTGCAACGAGTCTGTTACAGTTGTACTCCGAGCTGCTGGGGCACACACCAGTCCTGGGCAGTCAGGCGAGGGGCTGGGAACTTGCTGCTGGCCATATGAAGCCCTCTGTGCTCGAGACAGATGCTGGCGACACGGCTGAGCACACAAGTTCTGGCCAGGTCCTGATGGCTCCTTGTGGCCCAGACTTGGGGGGGGAAACTCAGCACTGAGCAAAACTATGATGTTCTCCTCTAGTGAGAACCTTCTGGCCAAGAGATACTCTTCTCGGGAGCTAAGGGCAGGGCCCACCCACTCTCACACGGTTACACGGAGGTCTCTCCTGGACTTCTAAGGCGGGTGTCTGTGTCCCTAGATTGCAGGTTACCTGTATGGAGTGAGCCCGCCCGACAACCCCCAAGTGAAGGAGATCCGGTGCATTGTAATGGTGCCCCAGTGGGGAACGCACCAGACCGTGCATCTCCCGGGGCAGCTGCCGCAGCATGAATATCTCAAGGTGAGTTGAGGTTCCGCTCCCGGTGTGGGTGGAAGATCACTGTCTTCAGTAACGGGGACCTGAGGTGGTGGGGCAGCTTCCCTTGGTCTTTGTGAGTGTGGGACTTAAAGGGCTCAGCCTGAAGCCAGCCTGATCTGGGATCGGGTGAAAGGGAGGCCGTTAGCCCCTGTGTGCTTTTTGCCATGCTTGAAGCAGCCTTGTTTTAAACGTCTTTCATTTCTCTCTGAAACACTCTCTTTTTGTCAGGAAATGGAGCCTCTGGGGTGGATTCACACCCAACCAAACGAGTCCCCTCAGCTCTCGCCGCAGGATGTCACCACCCATGCCAAGGTCATGGCTGACAACCCCTCCTGGGATGGGGAGAAGACCATCATCATCACCTGCAGGTGAGAGGCAGGGAGGCTTCTGTGTGCCCCCTCTGCTGAGGGGGCCTGTGGGTGCAGTGCTTGGGAACATGTTGAGCTCTCAAACAAAAAATTTGGCAGAAAGGGAGTGTTTGCGAATTTCTGGTTTCCCTCCTCTGCCCCAGATCAGTCTGACTCGCCCCATCTCTCCTTTCTTTCAGTTTTACGCCCGGCTCCTGCACGCTGACAGCCTACAAACTGACCCCGAGCGGCTACGAGTGGGGCAGGCAGAACACGGACAAAGGGAACAACCCCAAGGGCTACCTGCCATCCCATTACGAGAGGGTGCAGATGCTGCTGTCGGATCGCTTCCTCGGCTTCTTCATGGTCCCAGCGCAAGGGTCCTGGAACTACAACTTCATGGGTGAGCTGCCCCGGGAAAGGGAGAGGAGGGGAGGCAACATGAATAGCTTGGGAAGGAGAAGGGAATAGCTCCCCAGGGAAGTGTTCCTTACCCTTTCCGAAGCTTGGCCTTCCTTGGAGCGGCTGGCAGGGATAGCAGCACTGTAGTCTGACCTCTCCTTGGTACCAGCACCGGGATGTCAGTTCTCGATGATTTTTTTGGTGGCAAGAGAGCAAACTCTGATAGAGGGGAGAAACAGACATCTTGTCTTTCTGGATTGTAGTGTCTGGTCTATTGCCACTGAATAATTAATCCCTGTCAGGCAGAAGAGATGATAATGGAAAATGCAAGGGAAAAGCTGTGCCCGGTAGGGGAGTAACAGGGGGTCCTGGTATGATGAACCACGGACTGCTGCAGAAGGGATCAGGAAATGAGGAGAGGGGCAGGCAAACCACTTGATGAGCAGAAAAGGACCACGGGGGCATTGCGCTGTAAATCTCTAGGGGGAGGAACCCAAAGGGTGATGATTTTGTGGGTTTGGAATTCTCTTCCTGCATAGTTTGCTTAAAAATTACCTTGTGAGGGTAGAGGGCTTCACTGAGCTCCTGATCGATGGTGGAGGCAGGTGGGCCTTTCAGGCGGGTGATGGACTCTCTCCTCCAGGTGTTCGCCACGACCCCAACATGAAGTACGAGCTGCAGCTCGCCAACCCCAAGGAGTTTTACCACGAGGTCCATCGCCCTTCTCACTTCCTCAACTTCGCCCTGCTGCAGGAGGGGGAGGTCTACTCCGCCGACCGGGAGGACCTGTACGCCTAGTCCTGCCCTCGCCCCGCTCTCAGTACTGTTGATATTCAACAGCGTGCGTGTGTCTGTCCCCCGCTGCTCCTCGCCCCCTGCGTAGCCCCCTGCGCCGCGTCTCGCGTTGTTGTACCCCATCCAGTTCCTCAATAAATTTTTTTACGAACGGGAGCGCTGCCGGTGAGATCCCGCCTCGGGGGGGCGGCCCCGGACGGGGCGGGCCGGGGCCGGGGCCGGGGCGNTGGTGCCGCCCGTCGTGCGGCTGCTGGAGCTGCTGGAGGCGCTGGTGGCCCCGGCGGGCGCCGAGGGGGAGGCGCCGGCAGCGGCGGCCGGGCGGCAGGACACGGAGGTGAGCGGGGCGGGGGGCTCGTCCGACCCTTCTTCCTTCGGGGGTCCGCTCCGCCGTGGCACTGACCCACGGTTGTCCTCGCAGGAGTCCCCGTGGGGACAGCTCTGACCCGGCTGTCCCCGGGGATGTCCCGTCCCCTGGGGTTTCTCTGTCCCGGCTGTCCCCATCCCCTGGGAAGGCTCTGACCCGGCTGTCCCTGTCCCCCAGGACCCAGAGCAGAGGCTGTGGGAGGCCGAGTGCCGGGAGCAAGCCCTGCACGGCCGCCTGGCCCGCCTGGAGGAGCAGAACCGGCAGCTCCTGGGACAGCTTGCGGAGAGCCAGTCCCAGGAAGGTGGGTGTCCTGGCGGGTTCAGGGTCCCCTGCCACTGTGGGGTGCTCCCATGGGGGACAGCGGGCTGGGTATGGGGCTGAACCTGTTCTCTGTGCTGCCGAGCCCTGGAGACCTGTCCCACCACGGAGCACAGCGCTGTCTTGTTCTGCAGGCCACAGGGACCCCAATGCCCAGAGCAGCCCCCAAGCCCCCAGGAGGGTGGTGGGGGCAGACACAGGGTGCAGGCTGCTGTTGCCAACACAAAGATGCATCGGGCACAGCCTGAAGCTCTCAGCTCGCCTCTTTCCACTGTTCCTACTCTGCTGTCTACCAGGAGCAATGGTAGAGCAATGCTTTGCAGAAGCATCAAGAAACCCCATAGTGGTGTGGGGTCAGGGGAGTCCTTGGGTCCCGGGGGCCACTCACGCCTGTCTGCCCATCTCCGGGCTCAGATAGCATGGCGCGGAAGGAGCGGGAGGTGATGCTGCGGCTGAAGGAGGTGGTGGACAAGCAGAGGGATGAGCTTCGTGCCCAGGCCCACGAGATCGTCTGCAAGAGCCGAGACACGGAGGCGGTGAGCTTGTGGGAGCTCGTGGGTGTGGTGTGTGAAGGGCCTGGGGACCTGCTTTGATGTCACCTCCCCCTGGGGCTGTCCTGGTGGCTGGTGAGCCTGCTGGGGCACATGCCTTTCCTGTGGCTCTCTATGCGCTGATGTCCCTGGGTGGGGGGCCGGAGCTGATGCTGTGCCTCACTCTTGGCTGCCCCCGGCCCTCCAGCTGCAGGAGCAACTGCATCGCTTCATGGCCATGAACGAGGACCTGCGTCACAAGGTGGCCGTGGTGCAGGCTCAGCTCAAGAGCGCGCTGGAGAAGAAGTCAGACCTGGAGGCCGCGATGCTGCAAACCCAGAGAGAAATGAGCAGGAGGAGCAGGACTGCCGCTGAGATCCAGCGGCCGAAGCCCAGCCTGGTGAGTCCGAGCCCATGGCCCCGCTGCTGCAGGGCATCGCTAACGCTGATCCCACCTTCACGTCCCTGCGTGGGGCTCCTGGCACGTCCGGACGTGCCGGCTGCCAGCAGGACACGGCCGCTCGAGTAAGCCCCTCTGCTGAAAATTAAACAGTGAATTGAACAGTCCGGTGTCTGCGATGCTGGTTACACCTTGTCCGTAAAAATCGGTAGGGGTGGAAGCAGGAGTGAGCAAGGCGAGGTGATGGGAGGAAAAGACGGGTGGGACTCAGAGGATGAGGAGGGTTTGCCACGTGTGGCGCGTGCTGGCTGAGCTGGGGAGCCACCGTGGTCTGTGGAGGGCTGCAGCAGCTCCTGACCAGCAAACTCGTTCCTGAGACTTCCATCTCTGCCTGCACGTGGCACCCAGCCTTTGGGTGGGAGCTTCGGGGTCTCTGCTTGCCTGCTGACTCTCTGTCCCTGCAGGAAGGAGCGCCGTCACCTGCAGAGGAACCGCAGCACCAGGACGCAGACGCGGGCAGGAGCCCTGCTCACTGCTGCTTCTCCAAGGAAGAGCTGCAGCAGATCCTGCAAGAGCGGAACGAGCTCAAGACCAACCTGTTCTTGGTGCAGGAGGAGCTGGCCTATTACCAGCGGTGAGTCCTGCTGCGGCAGCGTGGGGCAGCGAGCCGTGTCCCTCCCATCCCTGCAACCACCCGTGGCCCATCAGAGGCACAGTCGGGGCGGATTTCTTTGCCAGGCTATCGATTAACCAGCTGGCTGCTTTTTGCCAGGGAGCTGCTGAACGAAGAGAGAGTTCCCAGCTTCTTCTTGAATGCAATGAAGTTGACTATCAAAAGGCAGAGAAAAAAAATCAGAGCGAAAATGCTGGGAACGGTGGAGGAGTCGGCGAGCAGGTGAGTCCTGCTCACCGGGCGGGAGGACGGGGAGCCTCCTGTGCAGGGTGGATGCCGGCTGGCGGGCTCTGGTAATTCTGTGCGGCGTGACGCCCTGGAAGGGAACTCCTCCAGGCCAAGAGCTGCCTCCTCCCTGCCTCCTTCCAGAGATCAAAGGTTTATTGTCTGCAGTGGATGTCGGGCTCTGGCTTAGCCCTGGGAGTGCCACAGGGGCTGGGCTTTTCTCTGCTGCCACTCACGTGTCCCTGTCGCCAGTCACACAAGGCCTGGCCAAATGCCACTTGTCCCTGCACGGATGTGGCAAAAGGGAGGCGAGGTGGTGTCACTGGGACCACTGGACGGGGCAGGCTGGTCCCTGCGCTGTGCGGTTGGAGGCTGCCCAGCAGAGAGCCTTTGAAGATGGCAGTAGAGGTGTCCCCTGGAGGCTCTGCAAGACGTTCGTGGGCAGCGTTGGCTCCAACAGACTTCTCATGATGGGGCGGGGGGGACCCTGCCAGGCACAGCCCCGGCTCTGTGTGTCTGTCAGCGGCGAAGCCTGCGCTAAAGCTGCTGTATGGTGGGGGGGAGTTGGATCTCACTGGCTTTTCGGGGCTTTAATAAAGGTCTGAAGGGGGCTGAGCTCTTCTGTGCTACTGAAACCTGCTGCTTGCTTGCGTCAGGGTCTCCGCTGGGTTCTGGGGGTGTTGGGTCCTGCCTGCTCGCCTCCCTGCCTGGCGAGGATAGCTGCTGCCACATGAATGCTGCCCTGCGGTCACCTCTCGTGTGTCACCCTGCTCCCTCACGAGGCCTGGCTGTCACCTGCCTTGGTGCCTGGCTGTCACCCGCCTCGGCCCCAAGCCACGGCCGGTGGTGCCAGTTGTCAGGTTGTTCCCCTGGAGAAGCGTGTGCTTGCCGCGTGGGGCGAGATGCCTAAAGACTGTACTGCTGCGGCAGCCGGGGACGCGCCGTCCGCTGACCAAGCGCCGGGGGTTTGAAGCTGGTATCTGAAGAGCCCTGTGGCTTGAGATCGTCAAGCTAGGGCTGGGCTTGCCATGAAACGTGGCTGCATCTGGGACACGAGCATGGCTTTGCTGTGGCTTTGCGGCACGTCACAGCCTGACGGTGATTTGGGGGGACAGCAGCTCCAGGCCGTGTGCCCCAGCTCTGCGGCCGCCTCCGCACATGCGGCTCTGACGCTGCTCAGCTCGGGAGGGAGCCCCAGGGTGGCTCTGGCACTCGCTGGTGGTGAGCCCGTGACTCAGCGCAGGTTTTATCCCCCACTCCTTTGTGCTGCAGCGATGAAGACGAGGGCTCCTGGCTCCCAGCTCACGGCGCAGACTGCGTGGATGCTCAGCCTCCCGAATCCAAAATTAGGAGCTTGTAAGTTCGCTCCCATGTTCCGGTGCTGCTGGGGATGGGTGGCTCTGCCGGTGGAGAGGAGGTTCGGGGCTCTGCTGTGGGCCTGGCACCTGCTGAGCTCGGTGCCTGCCCTGCAGGGGTACGATGGGGACAGAGCCAGGCTGCCCGCCGTGGGGCTGGCAGGGCTGCTGCCGCAGGGGGGGTCGCTTGGTTCAGGGGGGATCTGCCTTGCAGGCAGGCAAGGGCAGGCCGGGCTGCTGCCTGAGGGGTGCTGCACGCTCCCAGGGGCTTGCGGCCGAGCTGCGTCCCACTGCTGCCACCAAACGCAGAGGGAGGTTGGGATCTGGCCGCTTCCCTGGGAAGGCTCTTCTCCCCCACGGCTATTATCTGCTCTCTCTGCAGTTTTGGGCTGTGGTATCAGGGCAGCAGCAAAGACCCCCCCGCACCCACCTGCTCTGGAGCCTGGGAAATCATCGACTCGCTGGACTCGCAGCTGGAGCCAGAGGGAGAGAGCAAGCCGGCAGCCGGCTCCCCCGACAGAGCCACGCCGGCCCTCTGACCCCACCTGAACGGGAGCCGGATCTGGCCTCGCAGCCTGGTGACGGCGAAGCCGCAGTGTGGGCAGCCTTCCTGCAAACCCACTGGGATGCTCAGCCGTGGGGTGCTGGCCTGGCGTGGGACAGTTTGGGACCTTCGGACATCTCTGCCCATTGGCCACCCTTCTGTTGCGCTCATGGCTTAACTACGGGGTCCTGCCCAGCCGTGCCCCCGCTCCCCGCTTCTCCATGCTGCTCAGCACAGCGGGGGTCTGCACCCGCTTCCCGCTGCCGCACCCCGAAGGGCTCTTCCCGCCAAGCACCTCTGCTCACAGCCCAGGATCCCAACACCGGATCCTGCCCTGCAGGGTATTTCACTTCACCCCTTTCCACTCGTACCTCCCCCCTGTTCCTGCAATGTGAATGTCAAGTTGGGGTGCCCGGGCCGGCTGGCTGGGTGCTGTCCCAGGGTCACCATGTGGCTGGGAGGGTCTGGGCACGCTGCACTGGGTGTCCGAGTGCTCCCGTGTCCGGGAGCAGTCAGGATCAGCATCGCGAGTGCCACTCCTGCACTTCTCAGGTGTGGGGCGAATTGGTTTTGTGCTGGGACCTCTTCCTGCTACTACTGGGAACTGGGAGACTGGAACAATCCTCGTGTTCACTGGGCGAGTCGGGCCCCTCGGGTCAGGTACTTTCTGGCTCTAGAACTGGAGTCAGAAATAAATGTCTCTCGTTTCTCCTCCGAGGCCCCCGCTGCGGCCCCCGCTCTGTCCTTGCCTTGGGAAGGGCTGGGTGATGCTGCCAGGCTTCGGTCGCAGTTCTCCAGCGTAGCCGTCGCTTTTCGTGCGCCGATGCAAAGGGCTGTGGCCGGCCGTGCTGTGCCAGACCCTGGACCCCCTTTTGGGGGGGTCAGCTACGATGGGGAGTGGGGCTACATGGGCTGCAGCGCTGGGCGTGGAGGAGTTAAGTCCTGCATGGCGCGGGAGCAGCATGCTTCCAGCCCAGGGCCCCCCCTTCGGCTGAGCCGGCCTTGGGTAGGAAAAAGATGTTTCCTGTGCATCTGCTGACTCAAAGCTCCTGGAGAGACAGCGAGGTGGGACGGCGGCCAGCAGCGGTTCAAAGGCCAGCCTGGGGCATGCTGTGTCCCCGGGGGGACATGGGGACCCCACTTCTCAGCCTCTTCCAGGGGTCGGCAGCACCATGGGGCAGATCAGAGGGGTCAGGGCAGGGGGAGACAGCAGACGCCTCATGTGAGTTGGTGGGACGTTGGTTAAAATAGCTTTGGAGGCGATGGAGGATGGCACAGGGGGAGCAGGATGACTGCAGGTGAGATGTTCGGGTGGGTGCCAACACCTGCGTGGCTGTGCCGAGCCTCTGAACACCCGTTTCTGCTACTGGGGTGGTAGCAAGGGCCAAAAATAGCCCGTGCGGCAGCATTCCCTGCCTCCCCCTCACCACCGCACCCCTGACGTCTGCATCGGGGCGCCTCCTCCCGCGTTTCCTCAGGAAGAAACCCAAGGCTGGCGGGAGGAAGAGGCCGCACCACGGGAGGGACGGGACGGGACAGACGGGACAGACGGACGCCATCGTGGGTCTGGGGAGTTGCTAGGACTTGGGCCTTCGTGCCCCATCAGGATGGGGAGCACCCGGCCCATCCTCTGCCTCCACCTGTGGCTGTGGGTGCAGAGCTCTGCCCAGGAGCTCGACCCTGATGGCAGGAACGTCTGCAGGTAGGTGCCATGGGGGTCCCTGCTCGTACCCCTCCATCTCCTGGGGCCTCTCAGTAGCCCCGGTGGTCGTCATCCATTTGTCCTTCCACGGACAGAGATCTGCAGCCTGGCATCGCATGGGTTCCGAGACTGGGGTGGTGCTGGGGAGCGTGGTCGGGGCACACACGGGTATTTGGGGCACCTAGACCCCTTCTCTAGGGATTATTTCTCATGCACCGGCAGCGCGTGGGGCAACAGGGGGATGTGGGAGCATTGGCAAAACTTTCATTGTGCACCAGGTGGGAAACACAGGCGTAGCAAACCCCGAAGGGCTTTTGGAGCTGCCCTCCCCTCTACTTTGCTGCTACGTTGCCTCTCCCATTGGTCTTGCCATCAATGGCAGCACCTTCGGTTGCCTTTGCTTCAGTGCCTTTTTTCTGAGTTGCTGGCAAAGCTTTGAGCTGCTCCCAGAGCATCGGGGACCCGGCATGGGCTCCATAGCAGCGTCCCGGCAGAGCCGGCCAGCCCTGCCCCACCGCCCAGCCCCGCCGCCTGCTCAGGCTGCAGCCTCTTAAATTTCCTTCTATTTTGCTGGTTTCCTTCCGGAGCGATGCCCCCAGGGCCGCGCCACCTCCCCACCCGCCGGGCCCAGCTGGGGCAAATGCCCACATTTGCTTTGCCTTAGCCAAATCTGTGAAGCCACATGCGAATCCATGCTGGCCCCAGCACCCCCCGCCTCAGCTGACGGCCCCCGGGTCTCTCCCGCAGGCTCCCCACTGGCCCGGCGTGCTGCCCCGGCTGGAAGCAGGAAGGGCGGGAGTGCACGGCCGGTGAGTGATGGATGGTGACGAAGCCCAAAGCTCAATCACCGCGTTCGGCCGGGTGGCTCCTCCACAGTGCTGGTTGTTGGGGGGGGGAAGCCCTACAGCTCTCCCCGAGCGGCAGCGGTGGGGTCCTGCACTGTGGGGACCCCCAAACACCCACCAAGCAAGCTGCTAACGGTGCTGCGGCTCGGCCAGATGGATGGAGCGGGAAGCGGGATGGCGGTTTCCCCGGGAAGGCTGCCTCGGTGGGAGGTGGCCGGGTGGTGAGTGGTCTGGCAGAGGGGTGTGAGCCCAGGGGGGGCCGTGGTGCGCTGACGTGCCTGCCCTGCCGCCGACAGCGCTGTGCGAGGGGGAGGACGCCTGCGGGGCGGACGAGGTGTGCGTGAGACCCGGGGTTTGCCTCTGCAAACCCGGCTTCTTCGGAGCAGACTGCAGTTCCCGTGAGTATGTCCTCAGGGCTCAGCCCTCGCCATCCCCTTTGCCGGCCTGGATGCTCGGGGGGGCTGCCGGGCTTCCCCATCACACCCCAACCTTGCCATCTCCTTCCCTTCGCAGGCTGCCCCGAGCAGTACTGGGGCCCCGACTGCAAGCGGAGCTGCCCGTGCCACCCCAACGGGCGCTGCGACCCGGCGAGCGGGCGCTGCACCTGCGACCCCAACCACTGGGGAGGGCTCTGCCAGTTCCCTTGCCAGTGCGGCCCCCACGGCCGCTGCGACCCCCTCACCGGCGCCTGCCGCTGCGAGCCGGGCTGGTGGGCACCCACCTGCAAGAAGCAATGTCAGTGCAACCCCACCAGCTCCCACTGCGACCCGCTCACCGGCCACTGCCGCTGCCTGCCGGGCTGGTGGGGCAGGAGGTGCAGCTTCAAATGCTCCTGCAACCTCTCACCCTGCGCCCAGGAGACGGGAAAGTGCGAATGCAGGGCTGGGTTTTGGGGGCCGGCGTGCCAGCGGCGCTGCGACTGCTTGCATGGCTCCTGCAGCCCCCTCAGCGGGCACTGCAGCTGCAGCCCCGGCTACCAGGGCAGGAGCTGCCGGGATCCCTGTCCGGCGGGGAAATACGGGTCTCAGTGTGTGCACAGGTGAGCTGGGGGCAGCGGGGGGGTCCTGCGGGTACCCAGGGGCTGCAGTGAGACCTTGTGGGGAAAGTCATCACAGTCACGTCTGCCCCTTTGACTGGGCAGGGAGACATGTTCTGGGGGGTTTGAGCATCCCTGGCTGGATGCAGCATCAGTGTTGCCCCAAAAGAAATATTGCTAATGCTAGCAGAAAGCGCTGGTGTCACCCCAAAATCTGTTCATCCTTGGTACCGCTCCCCAGGGCGATAAAGCAGCACCTCTCCCTGCTTGCCTCCTGCCCCGTCGCTACTACAGTGCCTTAAGTGCTATAGAGTATTTCCCCGTGATCCAAACTGATGCTGAATGCTGGTGCGGGGTGAAACCTGCGTTTCGGGGGGACTGGGGGTGGGTGTCAAGACCTCACCGCCCCTCTGCCCGTGCAGCTGTGGGAGCTGCAAGCGCAGCCAGCCCTGCTCGCCCGTGGATGGCTTCTGCGTGGCCTGCCAGCCCGGCTGGAACGGGACCCTCTGCAAGGAGCCCTGTGCGCCCGGCTTCCATGGCGAGGACTGCCTCCAGCCGTGTCCCCGATGCCGGCGCGGGGAGGTCTGCGACCCAGAGACCGGGTCCTGCCCACACTGTGAGCCTGGCTGGATGGGACCCAGGTATGCCCAGGATCGGGCCACTGGTCCTTGTAGGGGGGGTCCCTGCTCCGGGGTGCAGCGGGCTGACGCTTCGCTCTCTGTCTTGGCAGCTGCAACAGCTCCTGCCCCGCAGGCACCTTTGGCGATGGATGCCAGCTCCTCTGCCCTGAGTGCGTTGCGGGGAGCTGCGACCCCGTGTCAGGAGCTTGCATCTGCCAGGCGGGCTACTGGGGAGCCAGGTAATGCGGGAGCGGGGCAGGGCCGGGGCCCTGCTCTCCCCAGAGGCATTTCCCCTCCTTTCCTCTCTCTTCCAGCTGCAACGACACCTGCCCGGAGGGGTATTTTGGCATGAACTGTTCCTCGCCCTGCCAGTGCTCCTGGGGGACCTGCCACCCTGTGCGGGGCAACTGCGTGTTGAGTAAGAGCAGCCTCAAATTCACTCCTTGGCAGTGGTCAAGGGACTGTAACATCCTTGCTGGGGACGGAGGTGCTGGGAGGCTGCAATGCAGCCTCCTGGCCCCGCAACCAGTTGCGAGCTCCTGGGCTCTCCGTGCGGGGCAGCTCTACGGGCTCGGCAGCCACGGGACACGCCGACCCAACTCATCTTCTCCATGCAGGTTTTAAGGACCACGGGGCCCTGGCAGCTGCCATCCTCGTCCCTCTCCTGCTGCTGCTGCTCTGCATCGCCTGCTGTTGCTGTGGAGCCGGCCCAGCGGATGCTAGAGACAGGTATTTGTTATATTTTGCAACCTTTGATGCAAACCCCTGTCTCCTGCATCCCTTCACACCCATCTCCCCTGTGCAGGGCGGCCGTGCCGGACGATGACGTCGTAGCCCGGATGAAGCACCACGTGCAGGGGGTGCTGGCAAACCTCAGTGCTATGATGCCTTGCTTTTCCCTGGGTGGCTACAAACTTCCCAAAGTCACAGGTAAAAAAAGCAGAGCTGCCGACAGCCCTTCCAGTGCATCACCCCCACCCTGTGCTCTTTACATCGTCACTATTTGGGGGGACCTGCACTGCCCCTTGCCCCACTGCACAGCCGGGGCAGGCGTTGCTCTCCCACCCCAGCCCTGAGCACCCTGGGGTGCCCGAGCTCAGCTGGGTGTCTTCTTCTCCCCAGTCTCCCACCATGACACGGAAATCCCCTTCAACCCCAGCTTCATTGAGCCACCATCAGCCGCGTGGGTTTCAGACAGCTCCTTCTCCTCCTCCTTCGACACCGACAACGAGGGACCCGAGTACTCCATCCCTCCCAGAGAAGGTGATGTCCGCTGCTGCTCCTCCTCTCCCCGGCTACCTGCAGCCCTTCTGGGCTGCTCGGGGTCAATCCTGCCCTGTTTTTAACCTTGGGCATCCCAGGGATGGGTGCTGGGCACAGGCAGCAATTATTTCCATACCCTCATTTTCCTGTCTGCAGGGACACACCAGGGCCGTGCTTGGCCTTGTGTGATGGGACGTGCCCGGTGCGGGCAACCCCGTTTCACAACCTCCTCCCGGGCAAACGCTCCCAGGGACAATCCTATTGCATCAGCCTCTGTCCCAATGTCCCCGAGCGTGTGCCTGGGCAGGGGCGTAGCTCTGGCAGCCCTAACCCTTGCCCCTTCCTCCCACAGGTGTCCCGCTGCTGGGGGGGGCCGAGCTGCAGGATGGGGTGTCCCCCCTCGGCGAGGTGCTCCCGGACCCTTCTGCCTTTGACTCTGAGGATGTCTCGCAGCCCTTTGCCATCCCCCGCACCTCCAGCATTGCCAAGGCCAAGCGGCCCTCTGTGTCCTTTGCTGAGGGGACGAAATTTGGGGCGGCGGAGACCCCCAGCCCTGGGCGGAAGCCCAAGACCCCATGGGGCCCATCCAAGCTGTCCCCACCACTGGGGGATGCGGCAGCTGAGCCCCCCACTGAACGACCAGCCAGCGATTGCTACGAGAGCCCTGAGCCCCTCAGCAAGGGGGAGGAAAGCCACCGTCCATCGCCCCGGGCCACCCCAGGGGGACACCGATGGGTGGTCTCTGGCACCAGGCACGTGGCCCAGAGAGTGGAAGCACTTGAAGCAGCTGCAAAATCCAGCAGCTGGGAGGCAAAGGGGAAGGAGCCCAACGTCACCACCATCTACGTGATGGTGGGAACGGCCGGGCAGGACCCCAAGGCAGAGGGGGGTGGTGAGGGACCAGTCCAGGCTGTGCTCAAGCGGCTGGGCAGCATGCAGAGAGGCAAGTGGGCTGCAAAGGAGGAGCCCAAGGTGAGGAGGAGCATCGAGGCCATCCAGAAACCACCCCGCCGGGCCCTGGCACAGCGCAGAGACTCGGTAAATAGCTGCAAGCAGAGGGAAAGTGTCCCAGGGGCTCCTGCCGAGCCATCCCCTGGCAAACAGCAGCATCTCCCTGGGAAGAGACAGTCCTTCCTTCTCGCATCTCCCTCGCCAAAAAGCACTGGGGCCCAGGATGGGGCCAGTGATGCTGTAGGTGCCACGGAGAGGGGCAAAAGCCCTGAGTTAGTCCTCAGCCTCGAAACGAAGGGACAGGCTGCCCCAGAGGAAGAGCCAAAATATGAAAACATGATCAGCGGCAGTGCTGATTCACCCCCCGGCCCTGCCAAGGAGCCGCCGGCCACCCCTGCGGCCACCTGAGCCACCACCACTTGGGCTGGGGCAGTGGGAGCCCAGGAGGCCCCTCTGACCCTGGTGTGGGGGGAGCTGAGGTCCCCCTCCGAGCTGTGAACTGGAGAAGCATTGAGCCTTTCCACTGACCCCCTTTCCTCCGCGCCGTGTTGCCGGTGTGGACCATCGCTGGCCGGCACAGCCAGCAGGACAGGTGATGCTGAGAGCTGCAGCAGTGGCAGCCCCGTGGGGTTGCGGTGCTTCAGGGCTGTTTTCTGCTCCCCCCTGCCCTATGTGCCCCATTTTGTGTCTGCTGCATCCCAGAGGGACAGCGATGCTCTGGACACAGTGGTGGCACATTCTAGTCCCTGTCGGCATTGGGCTTGGGGACGTGTCCTCCTCATAAATGGGAGCAGGGCTGCTGGGTGTTCAGCTGGGAAACACATGGGCAAAAAACCAGTTTCGCCCCATCAGCTTTCACCTTTCCCTGTCCTGGCTCTGGTAATGCTGCTCAGAACCTCTTGCTGTAAAGGTGCTTCTGTCTGGAGGGGATTATTTTGTGGAGCTGGGCTGGGGAGAGATGATGGGCTGTCACAAGCAGCTTCAGCGAAAATTAATTTTAGCTGCTTATCTTGAAGGGTATCTGGGTCTGCAGGGGTTTATCTGTGTGGCTCTGCCTTTCATGGCAGGCTCTGGCTGCCTTTGGTCTATGTACATACGTAGCACATGAAAACCCCGTAGCACAGCATGGGGCTTATCGACGGCCTTTTAAACTCCATGCGATACCAAGCTGCAATTGTGCGGGAGCAAACGTGGCAGCTGGGCCGTGATCATCAACCTGTGCACCCGGCGCTGTGCTGGCCCTGATAAGGACGAAAGCTGCACGGAAAATGGCATTTCCGCGGGTGCCCTAAGCTCCTGCCGTCTCCCACGCCTCATTCCTGCTGCAGCAACGTGTCACCACAGGTGGCTGAGCTGCAGTGAAGGTGCTGCAGCATCCCCAGCACAGCCAGAGGACCTCGGGCAGCACGGGTGAGACGGGCACGAGGGCTCTGCCACCTGCGCGAGGCGGTCGAGATGCCAAGGAGGATGTGCAGCGTGAACTTGTTTTAGACGTATCTAGGTGGTAAAAGTTCCTTGTATATTTTTCTGTTATTTTGCATGGTGTGAAAGCCTCTGAATGAAAATTAAATTTTACCAAAGCCCTTCAGGATTTGGGTTTCTCAGCTGCCCTCTGAATCAAAGATACGGTCAGAAATATTCTGTGTGGAAACTGTCGGCAGCCTTAGGCTTTCAGGTTTGGGTTTTTTTTAGTTTTTCTGGTTCTGTTGAATTGTGAACTCTCACTTATGGAGCTGAGCCCAGAGCAGTGCTGGAGATGGGAGGGCAGAGGGAATGCAAGTGGGCTGTGAGCACCCGGAGCACCTACGTTGCAGGCTGCATCTCATGCGTCACGTGCGGAGCTCTGTGAATCCTTCTGGTCCAGCACTGCTCAGCTGGGGTTTAGGGTTCGAGATGTTTCAGAAAACAAAGTAGGTTTTGCTTTTTCCCTTTGACTTCTTGCGGGTGCTTCTCTGCAGTGCAAGGCACTGAATCCCCACGGTCTCACATGGGTGAGACTTCCAGTTTTGCAGAGAGCATGCAGCACTCCTTCCTTCCCTGGTATCACCCACCGCCGTGATTATAACACCAAATATTCTGGTATACAAAAAAAAATGTTCATCCTGGCAAGACCTGAGCAGCAGCCTGACCAGACCTCTGTTCTGCACAGGCTAGTTTCTGTTTTGACACTATTTTATTACAGTGACAGGGACAGTCCCACATTTTATTTATAAGCAGCCATTTTTTCCTAATTGGTTGGATATTTTCAGCCTGTGAGCCGAGCAGCGTTGTGCCAGAAGTGAACATCACGTGAGCCGGTTTGCCCTGGCTACAGCATGTAAATAGCTGACAGCAACCCAACAGCCTTCCCTGACATTGAAACAACCACCCAGCTTTGAGAAAATGCTGCTGCTGCTGCTGCGAGAACCTTTCATGTTCACGGGCTGAGCTGCGAGGCAGGATGTTTTCCCTGTTTGAAGATGAAACATCTTCACCCTGTCTGGGCGGTGCAAGGAAAACAAGCGGTGGATTTTCAGCGTGTGGCTGCCCATGCACACGCCTGCAGCATGGTTGCGCTGGTGTCTTCTTGTTAGGGATGCTTCGGTCTGGCTTTGCCGTGGTTTTAATTCTGGTTGCGGGAGGACTGCAAGCCAGAGCTGGTGGGTGAGGGAGGGGTTAATGTCTTCCCGTGCTGGATCTCTGACTTTCCAAATCCTGCTGCAGTGGTTTGAAGCCAGCCGGTGGGAAGCGGTTCCCGTGTGCAGGCGTCCGTGCTCTCTGCTGGAGCAGCTCTTGGCCTCCTGGAGGTAGGAAGAGAGGCTCGAGCCATCCCCCATGGCCACAGGGGTCTGTCCCCTGTCACCACAGTCTTGTCATCTCCTTTCCAAACTGTCCAAGCTCTGTCTTTGAAGAGGTCCACGTCGTTTACCCCAGTGGCTCTGTCGGAGCCTGCTGGGGAGCTCCCTGTGCGGCCGGGCAGGAGCTGTCGCCTCCCTTCCAGCCTAAACTCATTCCTGGCCAGTTTCTATAAACGTGTCTTTGTGCCAGTGCTGTTCTTCAGCTTCACTTTATTTTTTTTTCTCTCCACGATGTTTACTCAGTCCCCGGGGGTATTTATAGATGGCAGCGGATCACCTGATAGCTTCTTTTCTCCTTCTAGGATAAGAAAACTGAGCTCCCCACGCTCTTGCTGCAGCAAAGGGTTCCCGTGTCCCCGAACGGCCTCTGCGCCCTCCTCGTGCTCCTTCCTGCCGCAGTTCATGTTTCTTGGATGCAGTGCCCAGGTCTGGGTGCTGAGGTCTCCCGGGGCCTCATTCTGTCTCAGCCTTCCTCTACCTCTGCTAAAAACGTGGTGTCGATCCAGGCTGCCTTGTTTTCTTTGGGCTTTTCTTTTGTTTGTTTGCTTTGGCTTAAATCCACTTTCCAGCTGTTGCAAGGTTTGACCCTTATCCCACAGCCGAGGCCCAGAAGTTTCCTCTTCCCACCCGCCGCAGTCTGCCCCTTTCTCAGGGATGCAGCGGTGGGTGCATGTCTGTCTGTCCGGGCTCTCAGCTTCTGCTGAGCCACTCAGAGATGTGTAGGTGCCACAAGCGCTGTTTTCGACTCCTTCGGCTGAGAAAAAAATCCCCTGTAATGATTTCCAGGGATATATGGCCACCTCCTCTGGCCCAGGACCTCGCTGATGAGCGATGGGTTTATGGCAGGACTAGAAATCCTGAAGAGGAACGCTCTGAAAAATAATTTGACACAAAAAGCGGGCAGAGCTCTGGTGAGCTGGGATGCAAAGCCGCTCTTGTGGCCTGCGGTGATTTTACTTTTATTGCACGGAACAGCTCTCTGTGCTCGTGGGCTGGGGCGTCTCCGGGGCTCGTTACCCCCGTCCGTCCGGGACGGCGGTCAGCCCCGGGCTGGTGTCGGATGCCTGCTCCCAAAATGGCCTTTTAACCGGGGACAGCTTTTCCACTCCTTCCTCGGGCGGGGGAGCGGGGCGGGTGGGCTTCGCAGGACGGGTCCGGTGCCCGTAACCGTAGCGGATGGGAAATAACGCGGGTGCCGTTACCGCAATGGCTCCGTGTGCTCGGCTGGGGCTGTACGAGAAAAAGCCGTTCCGCCGTTCCGTGGCGAGCGCGGTGCGGCTCTGCCGGCTGCCGCCCGGGGCCGGCGGAGACCGGCAGCAGCCGGTACCAAACCCCGCGGGGAATTTCCCGCTGTCACTGCGGGACCGCG